>JAMKQA010250231.1:0-22814 GCA_024699735.1 Posidonia australis | reverse complement strand
GCACCAGATAGATGACAGATGCTGAAGTTGTCCATACTATAGTGTTCATTTAGTTTACAACATAAATTACGATAGCTGTGCTTGTAAACAAAACAAAATGTATCAAATGCGTACTCGACCTTGAATCATGACATGACACACAATGCTTCTCTGCCACACTTCTACACAATATTTGCAGAAGTGTTTTACTGCAAAACACTGAGAGTAACTAATACTGAGAGATAGGAAGGATCAACAGATCTAGTTCAAGCAGGAAAAACAATGAACCTCCCAACTGGTCATTTCATGACAAGAATTATTTCACATTCAGATTCACAAAACTAATTAGAAAAAGGTAAGAGATAACACTGTTTCAGAAAAATAAACAAACAAATTCTGGTGCAGATTCAATTAGCTGTTGCTCAAAAATCATAATTAAGTATTATACTTTAAGCGACATCAACAGAATAAGCTACATCCATCACAAGTTTTAGATAAAAAACACGACACAGGAGGCTAATCATTAACTAGACCTGCAGTCTCTACCATCCTCTAGCTATCTCTCCTAATGAACGGGCAACCTTCTTTTTTGCTAATCGTTTATTTTGAAGAGTATGCAATCTTTTTAAAAATGTAGAATCAAATAGGCAGTAACCATGCAAATGCAACTAAAACATAGAGTGTAGTGTATAGACAAAGTTAATCAGATTTTTCTCCAAACACTAATCATTTCAACAACATAGTTTTCCATATTTCAAGTGTTTCACAACTTAAGTCCTGATAAACAATAAAAAAAAAAAAACAATGTCAGAACTGAAAAGCATGCACCAAAACTAATAAGCGATAGACTTGCATACTTAGTGTTCACGAGTGATTTCTGAATGAACAGTATTCTCAAAAATGAAGAAAGGCAATGCAGAAAGCAACATCGCAGTGTAAACAGGTACCAGATAGAAAGAAAGAAAAGGCTATTAATAAACACGAACAAAAGCACTGTGATGCCAGACTCATAATATGTCGATAATCTGCGAGAGCACGTTAATACAATACGCATATAAGCCTCCGTTTCATCCCATTAGCATCAACATCAATAACAAACACCAATTAAAACATTATCCAAACCCTCAGCATACAATGGTATACGTCAAGATCCCTTCCACCATAGAAAGCGTGCACCTTCAATGAATGCAAGGAAATCAGTACACAAAATCCCCAACCTAATTGCCACTCTAAAACATACACCTATTCATCCCATCAACATCAACTACACATCCAAAGCTTCAACCAATCAACAGATCAAAGAAGAAAAGGAAGGAAAGGAGGCAAAACCAAGCAGATCAGAAGATCACCTCCTTGTTGGCGAGCTCGGATTGGTACGGCAGGACGAAGTTCACGGTGAGCTTCCCGGGGATGCTGGAGGGGGTGGGTGGGCGGGGCTTCATGAAGGAGAGGGGGCTCCTGGGCGGGTCGAGATTGGGGGCGGCCTTCCGCCACGCCTCCAGGAACCCCTCGTCGACCATGGGCTCCGCCAGCGGATCCGCGGAGAAATGGCGGACGGACGCGGTGGATGGGCGGACGGCGGAGGCGACGGCGGATCGGCGGAGGAGGAGGAGGCGGGAGGCTTGGCGGTACATGGTCGGGGGTGGTGGTAGTGTTCTCGGGTGTGGGTTCTTCCAATCTCTCACTTTCTCTTCTCGCTCGCCCCCTCTTCTCAGGTTACTTCAGCTGGTGATGATTTTGGGGTTGGGGTTGGATTTTGGGTAATGGTCAGGGTTGGGGCTGATTTTATTTCTTTTTCCCTCCTCTCTTTTTTTTTTTCTTTTCTTTTTATGTTTCCATTTTTTCCTTCCAGGGGGAAAAAAAAAATACGAATTGAACCAAATCACTTATTTTGTTGAAATTAGATTGATCAGAAGTCAACGTGTGGATTGAGTAATAAAAGGAGATCTATCACAACTTTCTTGGAAGAATTATATTATATCATGTCGAGAATAGCTTAATATAAATAAGTATACCTAACGATCTCCACAAATCTTTACGTTATGATCAAATTTTGTAATTAGATTATTGTGTGATAAAAAAAAGTTATAACAACAACACAATTTGGTTAAATATTAGGATGAAAAGTTCCTTTTATCTAATAATTAATATCATTGGACTTTTTATCTATAAGATATGAAGTATAACTATATATTACACATATTATTGATGTTCATTTGATGTTATGTTATATAAATAGCTAGATATATCGTCGTATACATTATACATTAGTGTAGTTCATTACATTACTAGTATTACACATCATCTTGTTTGTTAACGTTATTGAGCTTCATTTGCGACGAAATATTGGTTAGATAACCTACAAATCTCACCTTATCAAAATTATTTTTAAAATTGAACTTGAATTGTTCACGGACACTTTAGCTCAGGTATTGTCATCCAAATATTAAAAATTCCTTGAAATTTGAACGTATTTTGACACCCTTTTAAGACTTGGATCAATTTTAAATAACCATCTGTTTTATAATTAATAGCATTCGTTTTAGTTAGAAAAGAACTTTTTTTTATAGTAATATTAGAAGAAAAAAAACCGGATCTGCACACCATCCAATTTCTCGGCCCAGCCCAAATAACCCAACCCAAGATAATCCAACCCCCCACACAAGCCCTTAGCACATCCACCTCCACGGCTCCACCTCCACCACCATGCCACCTTCCTCCCCCTCCTCCGCCGGCGCGTCGCCGCCGGCATGGTGGTTCTTTTTGACGGCGGCGTGCGTGAAGCTCCTACTGATCCCGTCCTACCATAGCAGCGACTTCGAGGTCCACCGCCACTGGCTGGCCCTGACCCACTCCCTCCCGCTTCCCCAGTGGTACTCAGACGCCACCTCCCAGTGGACACTCGATTACCCCCCGCTATTCGCCTACTTCGAGTACCTCCTCTCCTTCCCCGCCTCCCTCCTCGACCCAACCATCGTCGACATCCACCGCGGCTTCAATCTCTCCTCCCTCCCCGCCCTCCTCTTCCTCCGCCTCTCCGTTATAGCCTCCGACCTCACCCTCCTCCTCGCCCTCGCCCCTAAAAAAAAGAATTGGGTTGTGTTTCTATTGGTGCTGTGGTCGCCGGCGCTGGTGATTGTGGACCACGTGCATTTCCAGTACAACGGGTTCCTGCTGGGGATCTTGCTGGGGTCGTTGGGGTTAGTGGAGGAGGGGAGGGATCTGGCAGGTGGCGTTGTGTTTGTGGTGTTGATCTGCTTCAAGCATCTGTTTGCCGTGGCCGCGCCGGTGTACTTCGTGTATATCTTGAGGCATTATTGTAGGGGTGGTGTTTGGAGGGGTGTGGGGAGGTTTTTGTTGATGGGTGCGGCTGTTGCAGCGGTGGTCGGTGTCGCATTCGGACCGTTCGCTTACCATGGTCAGGTATCTTGTGTATTTGTCTTTTGACGGGGTTAATGCTTGCTTGCTTGCTGTTGTTGTCTTTATATAATTCTGATCTCTACAGTTTAAAAGTTGGATGCAATTTTTCTATCTTTGCTTGGTTATTTTAATGGATGACTACATTAGACAAGCTCATATGGTATGGTCGGTCATTGCAAAAAAAGGTTGAATGGAATGGCTACACTAGCAAGATCATGTGTATACTAAATCTCTGCAAAATGCGAAAATCAGTTTGAGTTATACCAGATTTGAAAAACTTAAGGAACGGGGACAAGAGGTCTCTATGTTACTTGATTTAGTTGGAGTGATAGGTTAATCTTCTCGAATTGGAAGCTATGGCAAGGGGTGATTGGATTTGGAGCTGTCATGCTGGTTACCATCTGTTTATGTAAAAGAGATGTTTGTTTGGAGGATCGAGATTGGTATCCTGTCTCTCTGGATTTGATGATCCTTATCAGTGACCTTTGATGTTGTCAAATAACAATAGGATTAAACAACACAATAGTCATTTAAAATTGTCATTGAGGTCAGTTATGGATAATGTTGCTATAAAAACTTCATTAGTTATATTAAAAGCTAAATTATTTTGGAATTAGATGAAACGAATTGTTTAAAGTTTTGATATTTGTATAGAGGGTCTGGAATTAAATGGAACTTCTATGGCTGAACCTTTCATTTCATATGCCTTCTTAGGAGGAAGAAGGGGGAAGGCTGTCTTTGTTATCTAGTGTGACAAAGCCCATATTGTTTTTTTTGTGGTCTTCTTTTAATCATCCTGGAATGTGGTGGAAGCAGACAAAGCATGCTATGCTGTCTTAAATGCAGGGTTGACATCATCTTCTAGGGAAGGATTGTGTGTTTGGAGTGGATGCTATTGATGTGTTGTGGAGAATGGGGCATAAAATTCCAATGGGAAAATAGACAGGAATGGATGTGTTAGTTTTCCCACTTTTTGTAGTCTTTGAGGCCTTGGTTTAAGAAATGCTACATCTAACTGCCTTGGACACATCGGAATCAAGTGAATGAAATTTCTTTCATATGATTTATTTTAATATATTTTAGAAATATATTTTTGCTGTAAGATTAACTTTACTCCTATTGAATAATGTGCAGTTTTTATTGACTCTCTTTTTTCTATTTTGTCACTCTGAGCTCTCTTGATGATGACTATTCCTTCTGTTCTTTATTCCTGTTTCATTTATATATCATACATAATAAGCAGGTCTCTTATTGCGTTTTACTTGTATCAGGATTTTGGTGCATTTCTTGTTTTAGAGACGACGAAGTTATTTTTCGTTAGATAGATGATGCAGCAAATGGTAATTAGCAAAATGAAATGAAGTGAAAAACATGACATATAAGAAAAATATGAAGAGAAGGAGAGAGAACATACTCAAAGGGTGAAAATTCACTAACTTAATGTTCTTATTATAATAAACAAAGTTGTTTGCTTAGAAAGCAATACAATTCATTATCAACATATTTTTTCTAACTATAGGTCAGACATGCTCTGAAACAGGTGAAAGAATAATCTATTAAGAACTTTATTATGTTAAATATTCCTTAGTTTAGGTTACAAAATCTTTTCTTGAAAAGAAATACAAACCTAGAAGTGAGTGAAAATTAGCGCTTATACTAATGTCTACTTAAATTACTAAAATATCTATGATTTAAGAGATAAGATACTAAATCCCGAATGAATCTCTATTATTTGCACTGCTCATAATGAAAGGTGATCACTGGATTATTGGTGATCTCTAATATTTGCAATGACCAGAGTCACTTCTATATCAATAGTTTCTAGGGCTGGTGTTATTTATTGATCTAACCGCTTTTCAGCAAGCTCCTTCTCTTTTTTCATATAAATATATATTAGAATTGACTTTATTTTCTCATCCATTGCCTTTGCAGTCTATTACATATTAGCCTTATAGAAACATTATGAATGATTTGTATGAACTTGATTTTGTTACTAAATCTGGCAGGGAATGCTTCAATGTTGGACAGAGACCTTTTCACCTCTCTCATTCTTAACGTGGGTTGGTGCTTTTGCAGATGCAGCAAGTTCTTCAACGTCTGTTTCCATTTGGTAGAGGCCTTTCCCATGCATATTGGGCTCCAAATTTCTGGGTTTTCTACATAGTTCTTGACAAGGGAATTGCTTTGGTGCTCAAGAAACTGCAAATCAATGTTGAGGCATCTGCAGCTTCTTTCACTGGAGGACTGGTGGGGGATTTCCAATCCTTTGCTGTTCTTCCTCAGGTACCTTTTTAGTTCTGCTGTTTCAGTTTTGAAGCTTATATTGATTCATCAACTTGCATACATGACAGGTCTCCCCAGCAATAAGCTTGGCATTGGTCATGCTTGCTATGTTACCATGTCTTGTTCAGGCCTGGAGATTTCCATGTCCGAAACACATAGTTAGATGGGTAGGGTATGCTTACACATGTGGTTTCTTGTTTGGGTGGCACGTTCACGAGAAAGCATCACTTCATTTCGTAATCCCTCTTAGCTTAGTTGCGACTGATAGCTTGGAGGATGCTAGACATTATTTTTTGCTGGCAATAGGTATGTTATTTAAGTTTTTAACTTTTATTTCTTTGATAATTGAACTCATTCATTGCTTGTGATGCATATGATTTCTTTTGGAGTGATGATGCTTCTGAAATGAAATTATGCATTGATCATTTTGGCAGCATACCTATTACTGATGTTCTTATGATTCTTTTTTGTAGCAATCTGTTATGATTATTTTATTAGACCAATGGAGCATAGATAGAGGAAGACGAACAGGAAGAAGAGGAAGAAAACCAAATAAATTCTAAGATCTAGTGTTCCAAGGCCAAAAATGCCCTCAAACAAACTAAACAATCATAATCCTTATCAAACAGAAATAGGGAATAATGAATAAAAATAATTCCAATTTCTAAAACAGGACTTTTGAGACTCAAACCTAAAAGATAGAAGATAATCATCCTAGTTCTCATGCAATTTTTTTTGAAAGGGGTAGATCCATATTCATAATTTCAATTGGTGCTGCTATTGGATTGTGACAGCCGAAGTAAGAAGCACTAGAATAATCCTCTATGATGTCCTTGTTCTCATTATAATTTAAATTGAACTGATTCTCATGAAACTCAAAAGGAGATTCTAGAAGACCAGAATTTCCTAATCTTCTTAATCCTTGATTGCGAAATGGTTGTGCATTAAAATTTTTGTGTGCTGAAATATCTCTGGTGTATTAAACTATTAGTAATTTATACAGGTATTTTTACTGTAAGCCTAATCTGTTTGTGCATCTTTTCGTTATTATATCTATTTGTTAATTAAAAAAGAACAAGAATTCACACTGCTTGGGGATTTCTTGACACCTCACAATAGTCCTCTTCTTAATTATTAACATTGTTTTAGTTAATCTTTAGACTCTACAACAATTGTTTATGTTAGTAGTAGTTTATCCCTTTTTCCTTCATTAACATGTTCCCCATTTTTTCTCTCTAATCTTAACTTTCACTTTGTTTGCAGTTTCCTGCTATTCAATGTTCCCCCTTCTATTTGAGCCTAAGGAGTATCCCATAAAAGTATTGCTGCTACTTGTACATGCAGTGCTCATGTGGTCAACTTTCTCCTCTTTGTTTGGAAGCAACTCACCTTCGAAGCAAACTAACACAAAAAGACCTAGAGATCTGAAGGATAATAAGAGATTGGTTGGATGGGTTGAGATATGTTATCTCTTGGGTCTGTTTGGGGTTGAGACGTGGGGTCAATTCTTGCATCCTTGTATATTTGGCAGCAAGCTTCCATTTTTCCCTCTTATGCTGGTATCTATATATTGTGGAATAGGTATGATGTATTCTTGGATTTGGCAGCTCATAAAGATCTTACGGAGCAACTACTGAGAAAATGAGTTCTCGATAAAAGAATGATTGTTGTTTCAACAAAAAATATTAGTAATTCTGATATGGTCTCTTGATCAAGAAAATAGATTTTCTAATTGTAATAGTGTTTTCAGGAAATTTGGATTTCTATTTAGTAGTAGTGTTTTAGATCAACGTTGGTTGTTCATGTCAAAATCTATTAACTTAGGTCTTGTTTGGATCCACCCAGATCCAGCTTTGGATTTAAAGGAATCGAACTTCTTTCCAACTCTTGCTTCTCCCTTAGTGTTTATGGTTCTTCTTTTCCTTTTAGTTTGTTGTTTGAGTAGCGTATTTCTGCTTTGGCAATTGTTTATGCTAAAATCCATATCTGTCTACCTTGCGCTCATGTAACCCAAATCTACAAACATAAAAGCAAATGGAATAGATAGATTCTCAGTGTTCTAATGCCAACTCACAGGAATCAAATGCTGGTAAAAGATTCATACCCGCACAGAGGACAGCGACATTAATGGTGGTGAGGATGTAAAGGCATTGAAGGTCTTGCTGGAAAGGGGTTGTGCGAGGTGGAGGAAGGGGTGGTTTTGCGAGATGAGAGGGAGTATGAAGGGGTGGTTTCTTCATGAGAAAGGGGAAAGAAGATGGTAAGTGGATTGGGGTTGGTCTACCTTGATTAGTGGCATATTTTATAAATTTTGATTTTTTTGGTAATTTACAAAAATTAATGAGGATAGAAGGGTCATTTCAAAACCCTTAAATGCTGATTTCATGGAGAAGTAGCCTACTTTCATTTCCCTAGATTTCCAAGGTGTTTTCTCTCTCTAACTCTTCATAGATTCTTGGTTTGAGTCAGATTCTTTTTAACATGTTTGGGAACTAAATTTTGCTCCAACCAAAGAGCATGAGGCTTAGAAGTTAGAATTTGGCCTTCTCAAAGGAGATCTTAAGACTTTCTTTGGATGTGAATAAAAAAAAGTAGAAATAAGTAGAAAGTGTTATTAAGTAATGTTTAGTACGTTGGAATGAGGATTAGAATTGGTTGGAATGGAATGAGAGAATTTTATTTTAATGTTTGGTACAAAAATGTCTTTGAAATTGAAATGAGAATGAAATTCCTTTGGAAATCAAATTTCCATTTAATATGGGAATTCTATTCCTTATCAAGAGATAAGGAATTTGATTTCGAAGTTTATTGGAATAAAAAAAAAAGCACCCTCCTTTGCCTACTCTCTCGTACACCCCATCTCCCCCTCCCTCCTTCCTCCGCTCTACTTCCTGCTTCCTCGTTCGCCCCATCCCCCCTCCCTCCTTCCTCCGCTCTACTTCCTACTTCCTCGTTCGCCCCATCCCCCCTCCCCCCTTCCCTTGTCGTTCCCCAAGAATTGAATAGTACAAGTTCATTTAGTTTAAAAGTCATCTATTGTCACACTCTTCTTTCCTTAATCTTTCTTCTTCTACTACTTCTTCTTTCGTTCCCTAAGCAAAACGTAAAAGTGACCTCACCTTTTCTCTCCTACTCTCGCTCTTTTCTTGTCCTAGGGTTTGACAATGGCAACAATGGAGAGCTTGATCGGGCTGGTGAACAGGATCCACATGGCCTACACTGCCCTTAGCGACTACGACGGTGATGGTGCTGACCTACCTACTCTCTAGGAAGCCCTCCCCTCAGTCGTCGTTGTAGGCGAGCAAGTATCTCCGCTATTTCCCACCCTAAAACCTGAGAACACTACCCTTTGCTTCAATTTGATCGTTTTGTGGTGTCGGTGCAAAGTTCAGGAAAGGCAAATCCCATCATACCAATCACAGATTTGACGAGTCCTATGAATGAGACAACGACTCTGTCCTGGAAGAGAGCGGAATTTCGAGGGTGGACGGTGGGGGAGAGGAGGAGGTGGGGCATTTTGGCAAAACCATGAAGAAAGAAAATGGAGGTCTAGGTTCATTCCATATCAAATACCGAAATGAAATAAAATTATTCTATTCTATTTCAAATTCCATTCCTAAGTTCATTTTATTCTTGTTTATTTTCATTCCAACGTATCAAACGCAACATTAGTATTTTGTTAGAATTACTATTCTGTTTGGAAATAAAGGAATTGTTAAGGTGAATAAATGTGTATTAGAAGTTATTCTGAAATTGGAATAAGTATTGAGACATACATACATTAATATAGTATGCACAAAATAACAAAATATTATATTAAATAGTATTATTTCTAAGTTAATATTATTTTATTTGAAATTATACAAAATAAGATTTCGTAAATAAATTTTTTTTATAAAATATTACGAAATAGTATTCATAAATAAAAAAGTTTGTATATTTTCCCAAAGATGAGACAACGCAACTTCGAGATCTCCTCCTCCCTCTCTCACACGTGGGTTCGAGATGGCGCAACCTTTCCTAAAGAAGGACGACAAATAGGTATTCCTGTTGGTGATTTCTAGTTCTTGTTCATTGTGATGGTTTTGTTGGTGATATTCCTTGTTGTTCATTGTGAATTTGGAGGGTGGGTTTCTAGAAGTGGCGATCGTGGTGGGGATGGCTATCATATGGGAAGAGGACGAGTATACAGAGGAATAAGGAACAAAGAATAAGTTAGTGGTATAACTTTATTTTGCACTTATGGAGGAATTATAAAACTAGAATAACAAAAAAAGAATGGGCATTATTATTTCACTTTTATTCTACTTTTTGACTTGTCAAATGAAATTGTAATTCCAATTCTAGGTTTATTTTAGGTTTTATCCAGGATCCAAAGAGGAGTTAAAAGAATCCACCATATTTCCACAAGATTGAATGTATTTTGGGCAAATTCTGAAATGTACGGTTTAATATGTTTAGAATAAAATAATGTACAATTTGGACTATTAGACCAACCTTTTATTTATAATGATTTGGAGTCAAATTTGGTGGAAGATTTGTCCTCCCACGTGTCATTCCATATTTCAGTAAGATTTACAGTATCACTAGATTATTATAATGATTATAAATTGTAATAACAATTGACATTTGATTTTAGTAAAATTATTTATAAATATTAGTACCTAAATTGTAAAATATTCATTTTATTTGACGGTTGATTTTCTCACATCCACAAAATATTTCTTGCATTACAACCTAGCATTTTGAGAATTAGTTAGTTTAATGTGAAGGAACAAGGTAACGAAAGTTTCTAAATAAGGATAAAGAGAAGAATCCAACCAAATGGAGGTAGAGATTATGAAAGATTGTAGGGTGTGATTGATGATTAAGGCAAATAAAGAAAAATAGACCTATCCATCAATAAAAATAAAAGAAAGGGAAAAACAAAGAAAAAAATGCTATTCATCTTTCAGTTTGAGCCAATGACCCATGACCCTTCTTTTCCCGTTTAGAAGGCACAAGGAAATCATGAAGCTTATTTTCCTCTATCAATCATCACAATGCATGCAATAATGGACAGCCTTTCTCTCAACATAAAACAACTCTTACAAAATGGTGATATATTTTCTATTAATGGATCGCCTCTCTTTGGTCCGAAAGAATTTAAAGAAATTAGAGTAAGTTAAAATGAATTTCCACTAAATCATGTGTTAAGTTCATTTTATGGTGGTAGGAGTTCGAAGAAATTGGAACTCCTTGATTGGAGGAAATATGAACACTTGGAATTAGGAGGAGTTTTCTTCTCTCTTTCTTCTTTCATTGTCTCCTTTTCTTTTATCTACTCCGTCAAGTTCTTGCAAACCCAACAAAAAATTTGCTAATCTAGAGTGAAAAATCAAACAAAAATGTTCATCAAATAAGTTGGAATTCTAATTACATGATTTTGAAAGTAACGAGAGATAGAACTCAGGAGTATGAATTAGAAACTTATGGCGAGTATCTGCTACAATAATTACTTATGTCAAGATATGGAGAGTTGTAGATACTTAAAACAACCTATTATTTTGTTTGTGGTGTAAGTTGTGTTGTCACATCTTTTATCTACTCAAATTGCAAAATATAAACCCCAGGACAAAATATACAAGGCCAAACAAATAAATTTCCTTTTCTAAACATTTCTTTTTATAAGTTTCTTGGAATTTACTACAATTTGATGCGGTAGTAAAAAGTTATTTGAAATAATCAATATGAATTATTACAATTGGTCAAACTAACCGATTTGAAATAAAGTTATTTGTTATATTCCTTTGTCTAACTAAGCAATACCTATTCAACAACGAACTTGGTGTTGTTCTATCGTCATTGAGGTAAACTTTCTTGTACTTTTCTAAAATGTTTGACAGTAGGCTTGATTGTGATGTGTGATTCCTTTATTTTGTAAGCTTAGATTGCTTGAATGAATTGACTAAGCACTTATTTTCAAAAAATAAAATAAAATAAAATCGTAGTTTTTCTTTCTTAAAAATTCTAGAACCACTAAATTGAAATAGAACGCTTAGTTGGTGTAGAATTAAAAAAAAAAGGGTTTCAAAACATTTTATTATTTGAACAAATAAATATAAACGGTTTCAAACGTTTAGCATTTAAGCAAATGATAGAGATGTCATTGGATTTAGATATAGAGAAATAGAAAGTGTAGAACCATTATACATGCACACGAATGCACCAGAAATACGTTTGTTTATAAAGTAATACGAGTGGCTTATTAAAATAGTTGATACAGGCTTTCCTAAATGATGTAGATTCATTTATTAATTTATGATTACATAGGGTTTCAGTGAGGTTATATCATGCCAAGCGTCCGCCAAATGGACGTGATAGTAGCCGATGACATAGATGAGACAGATGTCATATATGTCACATTCTCAAAGTTACCTAACTGAAGGACAAACTGATAGAATATCCGAGACTGCTTTTATAGTTTCTATGAAAAAATCTAAATTATATTAACAATCTAAATTAACGAATGTCACAACCTGCCTCATACATCGTTCTTCCCAAATATCTAAACTCAACGGAACACGTCACAACATGTTCCAAACTAGTGTCATCCGTCACCGTCTACAAACTACACTTGCTCCTGCCCATTCTTTTCTGATGGTTTGTCCATTGTGGCAAATGTCCCAACGACTAGCAAATTGTGGAGATTCTGTACCAGCTGAAGAAGCATGGACCAAAGGTAGCTTCTGTGGGACAAAAAACAGGAGCATCTGGAGCGTATGAAAGAGACTTCAAGGATGAGGTGCATGACCTTAATTTAATCACCCCCTGCTTTGTACAGTCATAAAAAATGATAAATGTCACCCAAGCCTGCGCTTCTTGGCCAACTTTCTCATCCTCTCCTGCCTTTCTTCTTCTTCGATGAGGCGGAGCTGCTCTTCATCCTCCTTTCTAGCAATCCTAGAACTGTAAAAGAAGACCAAAACTGTTTTAGTTTCCATAGCACAAAATTTATAAGCTTGGTTCATCAACTTATAAGATGGTAGGATAAAAAACACAACACAATATAATATCTGTAGAGCGTGAAGCTAATAAACTCACAAGTTGCTCAAGATGAAAAAGGAAAATTTAAGTGTTCTAACAAATCCAGCCCTCACCTTCTTTTTTCTTCCATCATAATGTCATCAAAGTTGGCTTCCATGTCACTATCGTCATCCTCATCTTGATATTTCTTAGGATTATATCTGCACAGGTACATCAAAAGATTAGGATTTTTCAATGAACATATAAAAGCAAAGTTTATAGCTAGATGGCCAAGCAATGTGGTGGTCTACAGCCATCTTCTCAATCTTTTACTTAGCAATATTAACACACTTTTTGAGCAGTCACAGAACTTTTGTATTACAAATCTCAATATGAATACAGTATGTGGTTCTCCAAGGAATATTTAAATGCCAAATATAATAAAATCTGTAGAATGAGACAGAAACCACTACATTATCTCATAACAAGGGATTACAATCTTCTATATATAAAAGAAGATATACTTAACCTACAAACAACCTATTAACCGGATAATATAAAAATCCATATAAGGATCCATTTATTCTAACAAAATCTTTTACTTTTCCATGTGCAAATCTAACAATCATTCATTTGTCCATTTTCGTTTTGATAAAAATGTACCACACAACACCTTAGTAACTTTCTAACAACAAAAGATGCAAGGTCAAACAGCTAACTTTATCACCTTTACTCAAATCACAAAACTTGTAACCAGATATCACCAAGACATCACTGGAAATGGCATCAGAATATTCCAATGCCAAGTTCTTAGTCTACAAGACTTGCAAAGAAACATTTCTAGCCTACAGGACTACCAGCCTATTTTCCGCAGACAAGGACCATGAATATTCCTTCAAAGTCAAATTGTTCATTTGATTCCCAACAATGACTTATTTTTTGAGCGGTGATTCCCACCACGGACTTACTAATTTCAATAATCAATTAACAGTACTATGTGGTCTGTAATCTAACTCTGTTACATATTGAAAAATGTCAGTTATTCAATTTACTAAAAAATAAAAAGGCTAAATTTTGTTTCAAAATTTTGAACTTCATGGACCAAATAAACAGCCAGAAAATGGAGTATCAGCAAAGGTAAAATCAATACAAACCTAAACATTTGTCTGATCATGCTGATAGCCCCATCATCTTCATCTTCTTCATCAGAATACTTGTTCACAGGCTTCCGTTTCAGTTGATTGCCATTGGGACGTTGCTTTAATAATGGTTTGGAAAGCTTTGATGGCTATAATTCAAACGACAGAAAAACACAAATTGAATAAAGAAGAGACTTCACAAGATCAAAACAAAAACTCAACATCAAACTTCTAGCAGTTAAAGTATTTATTGATAAAAACTAGAAACGGAGAGCAAACCTGGAGCTTCGATGAAGGACCTTGCTGCTGAGGCTTTGATGAAGTACCTGGCCGCTGAGAATGCGATGCGTAGCCTGACCGTTGAGGATTCAATGCATAGCCTGACCTATGAGGATTTGATGAAGAACCTGGCTGCTGAGATTTTGATGGATAACTTGGCTGATGAGGCTTTGAATAACTTGGCTGTTGAGGTTTCGATTGTTGAGGCTTTGAGGAAGAAGTTGGTTGTCTTGGGGCCACCATTGCCTTAGGCAATGCTTGAATTTCCCTTCTTTGTTCATGGTACTGTTTCTTAGAGGAAGAATCAGGCCTTGTTGCCAAGTTTTTCCTCTCTAAACTAATTTTGTTTATGGCCATGGTAGGTGGCTTCGTTGAGCTTGTACTCTGAGAAGCATTACTCATGACTTTCTGCACAGGGGGCCGTCCAGGCCCACTTCCAATTGAAGGTTTTGATCTGCTTTCATGAGACAACTTTGGCAAACCTGCTCTAGCCTGAGCCTGAGAATGAGTAGATTTCTTCAACCCAGGGCCACCAGGAGCGGGTCTCAAAGGCCTGTTACAGGCCTTCGGTGGTGCTTGCACTGACAAACCAGCAGAAATCTATGTAAGTATCATCTACAAAAACAATATTGTAATGATGCTAACTATGAAACAGCTGCACATGCAACAGAAGCTCCACATACTGGAATTAGAAGTGGACGAGTTTCTCACGGGAGGATCCTTTGTTGGTGCTGGAAGATCAGAATCATCAGAGAACAGGAACGAGTAATCCCGCATGTCCTTCAATGCCTCTACTTTAGTTTTTACCTGCAGAATACAAAAAATGTACATGTAAGACATGGAGGAAGCACTTATAGGGATTCACAATCAATATATTAGAGGCTACAATATACCTCATTCACAATCTTAGGCGCTCGAATCTTTCTTTCTCCATTAGCAATTACAGGTGTCTGTTTGTTCTGCATTCATAACAGAAAAAACAAAATCCAGTTTTTATGAACTAGCCATCCAAACTAAACTAAGCTGAAGGTTTACGGTAATTCACATACAATAGAACCAGAATTTGGAGTCTTTGATGTTATATGCTGTGTTTCACGCAGTGAATGACTTTCTTCAATAACTCGTCGAGCAATGACAGGCTGGGAAGGACCAAAAAAGGAGCCGAATCTGCAGAAAAAGTAAGTTATCAGACAAGAAGCATCAAACACTAAACTGCAATCGTAATACATTATTGCCGTTGGGTACCTCGTTCACCACATTGAAAAGTTCTCTACTCCAGATAATGTTAAGAAGGTGCATCACAGTATGGAAACTAGTAGCTTCTCATTTAAGCTGACACAATCCAATAGGATAATAGGCAAGATTCCTACCTTGAAATTATGCAGATTCAACCGTTACAGACAGTTTGATATAAGGAGAATGGCTTGTAAAACCTCAAAAGTCCAAATGTCTCTGAACCTTAAGCTAAGCTTATATACTTTTGTTCGTTTTAGGATATAAATTCTCAATGATTATTGAGTCTACAAGAGCCAAGTTCAATCTCAAAAGTGAAAGTGCAACAATCCTGGCAGGTAAGGAAAAGGCATAACATTATCTCTAACAACTATAAAAAGGTACACAACCTCCGTTGGAACTTCACAAATCCTCCATTCAGTGTTCAGGGCAAAGAAAAGAAGTTTATCAAGTCAACTCATTTTTACTCCCTTTTCCAAAAAAACACATTTTTAAGCACAAACAGAAACAAAAGGAAACAAACCACCGAAACCCAAATCAAAAACCAATACCGAATCGAAAACCAACCCGCTCACCCTGCATTATTGCCAGAAGCCCTCCTTCTATCCGACGATGCCACTCCCCTCGCTCCGGCGCCATTCTCCTTCCGGTACTTCTGCCTTATCCGATCCTTCAGCTTCTCCCTTATCTTCAGATAATCCAGTTCCTCCTGAGTCGGCTTATGCCCCTCTTCCTCCTCCTGTTCCTCTCCTTCCTCATCATACCCATACCCATACCCATACCCGTCCCCATCCTCCTCCACCTCCTCCTCGTACTCATCAAGATCCTCCTCCCTCCATCGCAATTTCTGCAAGAAAAAAAAACCCAGCATTTGTCAACAAAAACCCCCCAAAGACCCAAACTTCCGCAACCAAAAGGCCCGAATCACCCGATTCCAACACCAACCACAGATCTGAAAGGGGAGAAAAGGGGGAGAAAGGGGGAACGAGGAGGAGGAGGAGGAGAAGAAGAAGGATAGGGATTCGGAATTGCTTACGGCTCGTTCTTCCATCCGCATGGTGCAGCTCCTCCGATCGATCGACGCCAAGGGAGAAGGAAATCGAGGAATCGAGAGCGATCGAAACCTAGAGAGGAAAATAGTAGAGGAGAAAAAGAAAGGACACGGGGTTGGTCTGCGGTTGAAATAAGAGCGAAAAAAAAAAAAAACGGAGAAACGGGTCTCGGGGGGTTACAAGGTTTGGGTCCGACTAATATATTGGACTAGGCCAGGAAATAATTTTATCCTATTGTTCATTTATCTATCATTTAGTTTACCTATATTCTTATAATGTGCAGGTAATGTAACTATATATCTATCACCTTTTTACTCATCTACCTGTATTATTTTAATTACTTTGTTTTTTTAATTTTAATTTTCCTTGAAAATTATGAAATAATGAACAATGTTTTATATATTTATCTAACAATTTTGATTTAAATTTGTAATAAGATAGGTAAGAACAATATTTTTAACTATGAATTCTTAATTTCTAATAGTTTATAATGTATACAGTAATAAAATGTGATTTTAATTATTTGTTTAAACATTTAACATTCAAAACATTTGATTAAACGAGATTATACGCGCTTATGTGTTTACTCTACTCATTTTATATTATATGTAATGGAGATAGAACCACAGGGAAAGAAAGTCTATACTCGTTCTACTACTTGCCTAAATTTAAAAGGTCAGGATAGGTATACTCATTTTGATGTGGCAGCGGAAGGGAGAACTCAAGAATGGAGGAGATGTTGAAAAAGAGGGAGAGATTAGCTCAAAGGAGAAGAGGAGAGGAGGAGAAGAGAGGAGGTAGGGGTAAAAGTCGGCAGAATGACGCAGAAAAGGGAAAGAAAAGGAACTTGATATTATGTAGCTCCAAAACATTTCATGCTCCTCCACCACTCGAATACAATATTTAAAGATCGGAAACATCTATCAACTATAAAAGGAAAGTACTAATAAAGGAAAACATCGGCTCCTAGCGAAGATGACGCCATGAGATCCTCTTCAAGATTAAATGATCGGTGTTGAATAAATGGTCGGTGTTAATACCGCCCCTCATCAATGTGTCCTTCATCAGTTGGCCCGTCCTCAGGAAAGTTCGTCCGTTCTCAAAAGGGTGATACGGATACAAATCCACGACGTTGAAGGTTGAGGATATGGAGAGCGAAGCTAGAATGTCCACGGTAGTAGGTGCCGGCTGATGATGCGGCACAACCCAAACTTCTTGTTCTTCATCTTGGAGTAGGTGCCGGCTGGGAAGCGCTCTTTCCTCAAGAATACCATAACTAGATCTCCAGGCTGGAAGACCCTACATCGCCGGTGACAATCTGCAGCCACATTGTACTTAACATTGGATTGGGCGATGTTGTGATGAACCTCTTGATGGAGATTACAGATGTCTGCTAACAAACGTTCAACATCTGTGGGTGTAGACAGGGTCGGGGCTAAGTCCATTACATGCTTTGGCAATCTTCCATAGACAAAGGGAGCCTTTCCCGTAGTTCTATTTGGCATGCAGTTATACGCAAATTCCACCTGTGCCAGTGCTTGGTCCCATTGTTTAGGACGTCGCTACGACACGCAGCATATTGCCTAATGTGCGATTAACCACCTCAGTTTGGTCGTCCGTTTGAGGGTGACAGGTGGAGTTGAAGTTAAGGGCGGTGTCAAGTTGCTTCCACAAGGATTTCCAGAAGTGAGAAAGGAACTTGGAGTCTCAATCTGAGGTGATTGATTGAGGGAGGCCGTGCATGCGAACCACTTCCTTGAAAAACAGATTTTGCGACGTAGCTGGCGTCCGCTGTTCTCTTGCAAGGAACAAAGTGCGCCATCTTGGAAAATCGATCTACAATTACGAAGATTGAATCAAAGCCCCTTTGTGTTCATGGTAGGCCTAGCACGAAGTCCATGGAGATGTCAGTCCATGGGGCTTCAGGCGTGGGTAACGGCGTGTAGATACCAGCGTTTTGAGTCTGCCCTTTCGCTTCCTGGCAACGCTGACATCGTTGAATGAGTCGAGCTGTGTCTCGCTTAAGTTGTGGCCAAAAGAAATGTTCTTCTAGTAAAGTAATGGTCTTGTCTCGACCAACATGTCCCGCCATCCCTCCACCATGGATGTCCCGGATGAGTTTCTCCCGTAATGAACCTTGTGGGATGCAAAGTCTGTTTCCTTGAAATAGAAAACCATCCTGAAGTAGCATGCCTGGCACTCCATGAGTTGTTGTACATTTCTCCCAAAGGTCTCCAAAGTCGGGTCGCCGGTGTATGAGTCCTGGAGGCACTCGAAGCCCGTGACTTCATGCCGAAGGGTGACCAGCAATGTCGCTCGTTTGCTGAGGGCGTTGGCAACTTGATTTTGAACTCCTGACTTGTGTTTAATAGTGAAGACAAAGCATTGGAGGAATGCGATCCAGCGTCCATGCATATGATTGGCATTAGTGGCAGTGCTGATGTTCTTCAAGGCTTGATGATCTGTATGCAACACAAACTCACGTTGAATAAGATAATGTTCCCATGTTTTAAGAGCACGTACCACGATGTAGAGCTCCAACTCATAGGTCGTCCATTGGCGACGTGACTCTACCAACTTTTCGTTGAAGAATGTTGTTGGGTGGCTTTCCTGCATGAGGACAGCTCCAATGCCCACTTGAGAGGCATCACAGTCAACTTCAAACACCTTGTCGAAGTTGGGAAGTGCCAAGACGGGAGCGGCGACGAGCCATTCCTTCAACTGCCAAAAGCTCTGTTCGACGCAGTCATCCCAACTGAAATGACCCTCTTCTTGAGGCAATCGGTGAGCGGGGCGGCGACGCTGCTAAATTGGCGAATAAACCGCCGATAGAATGATGCAAGGCCCAAAAAACTTCAGACGTCGCTGATGGTGGAAGGGCAGGGCCATTTCACAGGAGACTTGATTTTGTTGTCGTCCACATGTAACCCCTTGTTGCTGATTACGTAGCCCAAGAAGAGCACATTGGTTGTCATGAACCTGCATTTTTTTACATTAAGAAGTAGTTTGTGTGTGGCCAAGGTTGACAGGACCTAACGGAGATGAAGCAAGTGTGTATCTTCATTGGGACTGAAGATCAAGATGTCGTCAAAGTAAACGACGACGAACTTGTCGAGGAATGGTCAGAGGACTTGTGTCATCAACCGCATGAACGTGCTAGGGGCGTTTGACAAACCAAATGGCATGACAAGCCATTCAAACAATCCTTCCTTGGTTTTAAAAGCCATCTTCCATTCATCACCTTCGCGTAGGCGGATTTGATGATAGCCGCTGCGTAGATCAAGCTTGGAGAAGATATGTGCATCGGCAAGGACATCCAGCATGTCTTCAGGTCGAGGGATAGGAAATCTGTACTTGATGGTAATTCGGTTGATGGCGCGGTTGTCGACGCACATTCTCCATTCGCTGTTTTTCTTGGGAACAAGTAGTACCGGGACAGCACAAGGGCTCAGACTAGGACGCACTAGTCCTTGTTGGATCAGTTGCTTGACTTGTGACTGGAGGATCGTAGCCTCTTTGGGGCTCATTCTGTAGTGCGGTAGATTTGGGAGTTGGGCTCCAGGGATGAGGTCGATGTGGTGTTTTTGTTGGAATAATGGCTTGGAATTCTTCTAATAGTTGGCGTACCTGTAGCGGCGTGGCTTCCTCCACAGCTTTCGAATGATAGGACACTACCAAAGCATAAGCTTCTGGAGCGTTCTTAACGTCGTCGGTGAAGGTGGCTTGGTCTACCACAAGGAAGCTCTTGCGGACGTGCTCGTCCAAGGACAGATTTGACGTGGGGACTAATGGCATTAGACGAATTAGTGCTTTGCCCACGCGTAGTTCATACTGATTAGTACGTCCTCTGTGGGTGGCATTCACGTCGTGTTGCCACGGGCATCCCAAGATAATATGGGAAGCGTCCATATCTACTACGTCACAGAAAATCTCGTCAGAATACCGAGATCCAATTGATAATGGGACTTTGCAAACCTCCGTGACCTTCATGGTGTTGTCTTTGCGAATCCACCCAATGTGGTAAGGGTGGGGGTGAGCTTGAGTTGCTAATCCAACCTTGGCCACCACCTTTTGAGAAATGAGATTTTCCGTACTACCTCCATTTATGACGACGTCGCATACCTTGCCGAAGATTGTGCAATGGGTGCGGAATATGGTATGTCGTTGAGTGCCTCCGACTGGGCCAAGGTAAATTTACTGCAATTTCTGCTTAACATTTCTATGCATACAATCGAGATAAATCTGATACTGATTAAATGTACAGGGCTTCGAAGAACAATTTGGCGCCTTTTACGCCAATATTCGACGAAAGAGGATATAACATTTACTTTTGTAAATTGCCATTTTTTACAATATGCCTGACATATTTATAAATTTGCAGGAACTACGTTGGCGCAATATTATCCGGGTATTTCTCTCTTTTGCTCTTGCTGTTCTTGCTTTTTGCTCAATAATTCTGGCTACTAACAGAAATCTTGTTATTGCAGCAAGACTTCCCCGCCCATGAGGTGAATGCAGCTAGCAGTGGGGAATTCCCTATGGAAGCGTCTGAGGAGGATCGCTCAGAAACTGATGTTTCCTAGAGGGTCCAGAGCTCTACTGCCCGTTTTCAGGCTACTGCTGCTGCTCAGTGGTGGCGTCGGATCACTCGACGAGGCGCCTGTCTTTTGGTCAAGAGTTTTCAAGAGGCGTCGTCCGACGAGGAGGAGTCAGACAAGGAATAGCCATCTTTAGTCCTTTTTGTTATAATCAAGTCTTGTATTGGCATTGGAACATTGTAAATCTGTTTGAGAACTTTTATGACAACTCCAAATTCTGGAATGCGCCCTTTTCCTAGGGTATTGTTCGTGCAAGGTGTATGAAATTTCTTATGCAGGTTCAAGAAAATGGCCCGATTTGGCGAGGTCCAAATTTTAGGGGAGGCACTGCCGAAATTTTCAGCTGCTTGGTGCGCCGACTAGGTGCGCCCCATTGGTGCTCCACCCAAAAATGGTCAGCTTGCTTTCCTTTTTTGCTAAAACCTCTTGCTTATAATCTCACATTGCCCAACGAGATGCATCGCCGCCCCTTCTGCAAACACCCTCAAATCTTCAAAGCTTGCTTGTAGCATCTTTCTTTGATCTGTTCTGGACTCCGGCTACGCTATTACAATGGTATGTGAATGTTTTGCTGTTTTCTTTGCTGATTTCTTCATGCCTTGCTCTATGAAAAGGAAAAAACAAAATACAGATTTCGTTTTTACCATATTATCTCAGATTTACAACATGACGAAATTTCTTGAGCATACTTTTTGATTTAGATTAAGATCATATTCTATTGGATCACTCCGTTTGCCTCATATTTATGTCAAGTTCTGCCTTTTCCTGCCATATCTGGCCCAAATTTGTGTCTATAGAGCTATCCCACCATGGTGACGCCAAAACATTGTTTAGATGCTCTGCGCGGCTGGATTGATGCTTTAACAGCTGCCGATCGCGAACAATTGCAGATTTGGGGCATATCATCCTCCCTATTAAGTATAGCCAAAGTGGAGGTGAACTGGCACCTACTATGTGCCGTGACTCGATTTTGGAAGCCGGCTTTACATGTTTTCCGTTTCGGGCAGATAGAAATGACTCTGACTTTGGAAAAGGTCAGACGGATATGCGGCCTGTCGCCATTCATGTCCTCTCCCGTCTTCACTTGCCATGACAACTACGCTTCAGTTCTGAGCCGACTGACTGGTTTGACCAGAAGCGTTTGTGAAAAGTGTTGAAAAATCTATATGTGTATTTTGATGATAACAAATGTCATGTGATTAAATACAGGTGATCACATAAGACAATATGAAAAACTCAAGTATTACATGTGTAAATCATTTATAAAGGTGTAATAATCATTTATTTGTAATCTTGATATAAAAATGTATTGATACGAAAAGAAAGAAAGTTTTTGTAGTTCATATGTAAAACGGCATACCGAATATTTTCGGTATATCGATTCAGGGGATATCGGAAAATCAAACAGAGCACCGAAATTCAAAAGAAAATGAAGCTCCAAGAAAACGGTCGACCGAATATTTTCAGTATACCGTTTCAGGAGAAAACGGTAGATCAAGCGGCACACCGAAGTTCAAGGACCAAAGGAGCATAGTGTATTTTCGGCAGACCGAAATATTTCGGTATACCGTTTTATCCCGACCGTTAGAGAATTCGGTCGACCGATTATTTTCGGCATACCGAATCTTGTGTCAGTAATGGGCAGATTTTCTAGTCGTTAGTCACACTTAGAAAATCTTGTAACACTATAAATTAAGGTCCATATGTAGCTCACAATTCATTGAATCCTTCATTGAGCTAGATACTATTTAGTGCTTCAAGTGAGTGTGTAAAGAATCCGATCAAAGCTTTGCTTCAAGCACAAAGAGCTTCAACATTCATTCAGT
>JAMKQA010250230.1:0-22831 GCA_024699735.1 Posidonia australis | reverse complement strand
TCATGTTAGTATAGAGCATAATACTCACTTGTTCCTTAACTGTTCTTATGCTAGGAAAGTTTGGGATTTTTTTCTTGCTTCACCTTTATACCCTGGATACTTATCTGTGACAGATATTTTTCTTTCTGTTCCAAACCTTAAATTCTATTTGCCATATTCTGGGTGGATTATGTTGGTTCAAGTCATCCTCTGGTTGATTTGGAAAGAAAGAAATCATAGGATTTTCAGAAATTCTTGTTGTGATGCATATGATGTAATCTGTGATATTATTTATTTCATGAACCTCTAGATAGATAATCTTGTGGCAGGTTTTGAAAAGTATGAGATGAGGATCTTTATGTCAGCCATTGCTGCCCAACCACCTGATTCATCCAGCCTCTCTATCCCTTCTTCCTCCAGATTGCCCCTAGGAGTCGATTCTTTGCCCCTTGCTGACCCTGGAAGAGGCTCTGCACCACCTGAGGGTCTTTGAGGCTCTACTTATATGTTGCAGCTATGTCTGCTGGTGGTGTAATCTTTGAACATTTCTTTTTTGGACTGTTGCCTCTATATACATTACTATGTTTTTCTTATCGGACATTTAAAACCGATGAAATACATATTAAACTTTTACCAAAAAAAACTAACAAAGTTCTCACTGTCAGGACAGCAAGTGTGTGGGTGGGGGTTCATATACGAGATATATGAACATTCAGAGCTAGTATTTTTTTTTTTACCCATATAGAATAGTACTTTGAGGATATATCTACACATCAGTTTATATGTACTTCACATGTTCTAAGATTAGGGTAAATATTTTCACATTGTTTCCAATACGTCTCCTCTCCATTGGACATATCCATTGTTGGTCGCCTGCTTTATATTTGTGACATATCCATTGTGAAGAAACTTCAATTGTGACATATCTCTATTACTTTTGATGGTCAAATTGTTGATATCTAAATTTTGGGCTACTACCGTGACCTTTTGTTGAGAGATATGCTCATCTATTTATGTTAATAACATCATGCAATAGTCTGAGAGATTTCAAATACTTAAAATCCTTTTTGCACTATGACCTAAAAATATAGTCGTCAACCAGCAGCTTCTAGCTTTTGGATGAAGCTCGTTATTTCCACCAATTTTCTCCCTATGGTGAAGTTTCAATTCAAATCTTCTATAATATTAATCTAAGAACTTAGTTTTCCAGGAAATAATCGACATTTATATTATGGTGACACTGTATTGGTTTCCGATCATGCAATCCCTTCTAGGGATATCTCAACAGTCGGCATATTTCATGATCAGGTCACGGGATCTTATTTGAGGATCTTATTTTAAGATAATTCAATGTAATCTCGCAAGTGGCGTACTGCTCATTTATCCCTCCACAATTCAGTTCCTTGCTTTCCATGCAAGGCACATCATTCTCTACCTAGATTAATTATGTTCCTTCTTTTGCCTTCACGGCAATCAATTCCTCCACCCTATATATCATCTACGTATCTCCCGGCAACTCTGCGACACGGCCGTTGTTCCAGCGGCGTCATGAATCCCTCCACAACCAACGAAAACCATCTCACCGGTCACATCCAGAGCATGATCTCCACCCTCACCAATCACCTCGCCAACCTCAAAAAACCCATCGCGAACTTCCCCCCACCTGATGCCAATGCAGCCGAAGGTGACGACCTACGCGGGTTCCGGGTCGTCACCTTCGCAGGCACGAACAAGGGCGCGACCATGAAGGCGACCGATAGCATCGTCGGGGAGGTGACGGACACCGAAGCGGCGTTGCTTCGCCGTGGCGAAAGGGAGCCGCTCGGCGCCTATGCCAACAGCAACTATCAGGCGGTGAACAACTCCGTCTTGCTCGGTGGGAGCTACGCCGCAGATGCGCCCGGGGTGCACCTCGACATGGCGGAGCACGTTGACGCGGACGACGGCGAGGATGGAGAGAAGGGGAAAGGGACGGAGATGACGGAGAATATACATGTGACGCCGGAGAGGGAGGGCTCACTTGAAGATGGCCCTCGGGAGTTGTCGTAACGATGGTACGACGAGAAATCGCTGCTCAACGTACTACTACGTTTCCTTCATGTTTAACAGCAGTACGATGAATTTACATTGTGATCGGTGGAGTGCGATATACAAAGAAGGGACGGGTCGCGACTCCCTTTTATTACGATGATGATGTGCAAGTGGTTAATAAAAAGATATGGTTGCATGAAAGTTCGCGGGAAGACATTAGGAATGTTGACACAATTCAAAGTACGATCAACATCACTATCCTTTATTAGAAATTTGACATTCTAAACTCTATTTAATTCATATAAATTATATATTATCTTTAAATAGAACAGTTGAGTGGAATATTGTACTTAACTCTTCTCATTTTTTCGTCAACCAAAGTCTTAAAACTTGTTAAAAACATTGCAGATGTATGTATAATTAGTCCACTCCATTAAGTGATGAGCATTTAGGTACTTATGCAGGCTTATGCCTAAATTTGTTGGGTTATAATTCAATTAACTATGAATTAATATAAAATCAATTAAAATGTTATAGATTTTTTTTTTTTTTGTGATTAGGTTCATTAAAAGTAATCTATTTGATTTTAGGTTAAGCCTATTGACATCAAGTGCTATAAATTTAATGCGTAGAGACTATTTGGACATATTTCTATTTGTTGATGGACCGAATTAGAAACATATTAAATTATAAAGTTCTATAAATTAGGGATCATAATTCCCAAACCTTAGGCTTTTCACTTCCCTTCTCTCTCACCTCGTCTTGGGAAAGACAAACAAAGAGGAGTTTGGTGGTTGAGAAGACCAGATCGCTTTAATTTTCATCATGGATTTAGATACACTTCTGATATGTTTGATCCTTCTTGATTTATAAATTCTGTGGGACAAATATATGGTTTTTTCCTTTATGTTCTTTTCTAATCTTGTTGTATATCAAATTTATGTGGTATATTAATTTTCAATAAGTGGTATCAGAGCATAATCATGATTAAGTCATCCATGAATCTTAAATCATGTATGATTATTGTTAAAATCAAGTTTTCTTTGGTTTCATAAAAAAACAAATAGGGATTATTGAGTAGAAGTTCCTATAACAGACATCCGCTTCGGTCCCCACTTCTTATAGGTTT
Organism: Posidonia australis; assembly: GCA_024699735.1. NCBI lineage: Eukaryota > Viridiplantae > Streptophyta > Magnoliopsida > Alismatales > Posidoniaceae > Posidonia > Posidonia australis. The sequence goes on along the minus strand of JAMKQA010250230.1, from coordinate 19,692 downwards.
TCAGTAGACGTTTGCTATGGACATCTGCTAGAATTCTATTTTGGCTCAGGAATTAAACGGATGTTTATTGTGAACGTTTGCTAGATCCCTATGTAAATCAGGGAAATAACGGACATCTGATACTTCCCTATGCACTTAAGGAACTTTACGGACGTCCAACAAGGCAAATTCGTGTGCATTTTAGGGTATTGCGAATGTCTGCTAGTGCATAGTTTTGCCAATAATAATAATTCAACTTTTAGTGCTTATTCTTTTGAATATCTGATATTTCTAAAATATATTAATTAAAGCAAAATGTTACCAAAGTAGTCACTCTCGTGTAAATTGATTTATTTAGACTATTAATATGATTGTGTGTTTGGCATTCATATTGATAGTAATCGGTTCAATGAAAGGTTACTATTTAATTGAATACTATGCACACCTATGGTGATAAATAAATGACAATTATACAATTATTTTATGTAGGTAATAAGACGACCCAAATGAAAGCTTGTTACTTGTTAGGACTATTTATCAGTATTTGATCACTATATGAAGAGTACCACTTACAAGTTAACATTGCTGTCTACAAGCTAAATGTCAATATTGTGCTAAGTATTTTGAGATAGGTCTCACTATAAGTTGAATTTATTTATTTTTTATTGTTAAAGATTAATATGATTGTCATTGGTCTAATTACTCTTTTGGTTCTCATTTATTTAACAATTTATTCAGTTAATACATCTACTTCAATAACTACCAGCATTAATTCAATTTCCATGTTTAATGACACAAATTTTAAGTACTGGAAAAAGAATGTTATAATTGTTTTCGGTGTATGGATTTAAATTTAGCCCTAAGGATAGAACAATCCTCTTCTTTTGAGTCCAACGATTCTATTAAGGATAATAAAGCTAATGAAAAGTAGAAGTGTTTCAATCAGTTAAGTCTGATAATCATTCCAAAAACCTTCAAAGGTACAATGTTCAAAAAGATAAATGTCAAAGAGTTTCTTAATGACCTTGAGAAACGATTCGCCAAGAATGAAAAGGTGGAAATTAGTACGCTTTAATTTGACAAATTTAGTTTCTATGAGATATAAGGCTAAGAGAAACATAAGCGAGTACATTTTGGAAATGTCTCATATTGTTTCAAAACTCAAGGCACTTAAGTTACAATTGTCGGAAAATTTACTCGTGCACTTAGTTTTGATCTCTCTTCCTGCACAATACAGCTAATTCAAGGTCAGTTATAACTGCTAGTAGGAGAAATAGACTCTTAATGAGCTCATTTCGCATTGTATGTAAAAAGAAGAGAGACTGAAGCGAGACAGGATAAAGAGTGTTCACTTGACTTCCACTTCTAAGGATAAAAGCAAAAGAAAGTTAACATCCAATGAAGCTATAGGTGTTGCACCCAAGAAGCAACAGAAGTAGATTGAATCTGTCTGCTACTTTTACGGCAACGGTGGCCACAAGAGAATTGACTGTCCAAGTATCATGCTTGGCGTGCTAACAAAGATACATTTTTTGCTTTGGTTTGTTCAAAGGTTAATATAGCTTCTATACCTAGACATACTAGGTGAATAGACCATGGTACTACTACTCACATAAGTGTGTCTATGTAAGGTTGCCAAAGTTGTCGAATACTAAGTGATGGCGAAAGATATATCTTTGTGGGTGATGGTAATAAAGTTGAAATAGAAGCTATTAGTCATTTTAGATTGTTGTTAAGAATTGGCTGTTATTTAAATTTGAAAGAGATTTATGTTGTATTATCAATTGGGTGGAATTTGATTTCTATTTATGTTTTAGACAAATCTACATACTTTTGTCTTCATAGAAATAGAAAATTTAGTCTTTTTCAAGATTCTAATCTTATTGGTACTAATTCTTTAATTAATAATAATAATTGATATTTACTTGATACAATAGCTTCTTATATATGTGTGACCATGCCGGCGGAGGAGAACCGGGCTCCCCACGCGATCGAGACCGCATGGGAGTCGGTAGGGCCACAGCGAGTCTGGTGGTTCCGAAGTCAAAAGAAACGACTCGAAAACACTGGGAAACTATATGGAAAAAACTTGGAGTCGCCACCTGGTCTATTTAAAACGAGAAGACGAGGAAAACCACATCGGAAAATCAAAACTCGAAATCGAATGCGAAATAATATGACTCATGCCAAATGGATTTGACACACGGATTAATGCGAACCGGAGAAAGGGTAAGGACTCCTATTACGCGCGGGGAAGATGTTAGGCACCCCCGCACGCCCGACGAGTCGGTTTCTCGGAATCTCGCTCTTGTGCATGGAAATGTAGGCACTTGGATGCCAATTAGTGGAGTTATATGGATGATGCAAGAGAAATAAATCATGCGATTAAGGAAGCAAACCAAGCTAAAAGAAAGGCAAAAGTTGAAACACGAAACACATGCAAAACATAAGATGGAAACCAGGTAGGGCCCAATGGCTAGGTTGGGTCGGACTTTATCCCTGGATGACCGCGCATGTGCCACGCGTACGTTGCTCGCGCAGCCCAGACGCGCGTTCCCAGAGATGCCATGGCCGTTTGCCATCATTGCCATATCCACAACACGAAGGTACTACTATGAGGTAGCCATCGAGGTGTGGGAGAAGAAGTCATACTAGGGCTTATGCATGTACTAAAGTCGAGGAAACCAAAACAACACAAAGGAAAACCAAATTGCAATCAAGAGATCGAGCAAACCTGAGAGTAAAACCATGCCAAAAGAAACAAAACATGCATGAATGATCTAGAGTAGAGCAGGTGACCTTCGCTTGGTAGGACCCGACCCTATTTGTGCCCTGATTGACACACGCATGTAGTGTGCGCAACCGCATCGCGCACGAGAAACAGGGCCTAGCCCACCTCCTTCATCGCCTCCTCCTTGGATGGCAGAGCATCTCCGGACCTAGGGGATCATCTAGGAGCTCGGGAGGACCACCATGGCACGATGCAAATATGTTGAAATCGATGAAATGCAGTGGACTCTTCTCCCCCCTCCGTCGTCGATGTCAGTGCTAACCCACGGGAGGTTTTCGGCCTAGGGAATTAGATCGATCGCTCCGAGAGGTGAAGGGAGGAAGAAGGATGCCATTGGACGTCCAAACCAAGTGTTCAAGGCTCGGGACGACCTCACGTCGGTGGTCGCCATCCGTCGGCGGCGAGAGTGACGGGATGCACAAATGGGAATGAAAACACGAGAGAAAATCATGTAGGAACAAAGTAAAAGGCTACCAGGTAATCCTAGGATGGTTCCAAGAGAAGAGTTGTACCGGTGGATGGCTAGGGAAGGGTCGCCAGCATCGACGGACGGGGAACTCTGGCGAGGAGGCGGGGAGTTGACCACGGTAGCTGCTGGCGTTTCGGGAATGGCTGGGGACTCCGAGGAGGAGTTAGGGATGCTGGTCGGAAGTGGAATAAGGTGGCTTCTCACAGTATGGGTGATGGGTTCTCTCCTTCTCCAGCGAGGCTGTTCTCTGGTTTTGTCCGTTCTCCTTCTCGCGATTGCTCGGGTGTGTTCTAACTAAAGGTGCTTGGGATGGTTTTGATCGTGGCCCTGTCGTGGTAGGTAGTGGATGGCAGGCGTGACCGTGCCCCCGGTCCAGGACTGATCCAGCCTGGGGTGGCGCCAGAGGGGAGGAGGCCACAGCCATGCCAAGATGGTGAAGGCGCAAGATGGGACGAAAAGGAAATGAATGGAGTCGCCACCTAGTCTTTTAAGGGAAAGACGAGGAAAACCACAAACGAATCACTAAAATTGAATGAATGAGACGCAAATGTGAAGGCCAGATGTCTACTAACCAGAGGATGGGTAAGGATTCCTATTACGCACGGGGAAGGTGTTAGGCACCCCCGTATGCCTGAGAAACTCGATCTTTCTAGTCTAATTCGCTTGCATGAGGCTGAATGAATGTTTGTTATGCCTAGATTGTGTTCTAATCATGATGATGTGAGTGCCAAGACAAGACTGGATGGATGTGCAAGAAGATGTGCAAAAATTGCGGAGAAATCTACATAAATTGACAAAATCGCAGAAAATCACATGAAATGACGATGCTTTTGTAAAGAACGCCTCCGAAAACCATGTTGATGTCAAAAGGATAAAAGGTTGAGTCAACCCATGTTCTCAGAATCATGGAAAAAGTCGTGAAAATTAAAAAGGGGAAAAATAATCTGTGATGGGGTCAAATGTCAGCCCTCAAGCTTGTTAATATACGCCCTCGGGCTATGAAATCCAAATCAAATCGAGAAAAATCCAAAAGCATGGAATAAAGATAGTCAAATCAAATATCAGATGAAGGAATCCGAAAACAGATGGGAGAAAAATCCACGGAAGAATGCATGAAATGCAGACTTATCCGAAAAGGAGGGACTGATGTGCAAATACAGCAAAAACTGTGTCAAATGCATGGAAATGTATCTAAATGGGTAAAAGACACTAAGGAATGCTTTGGACAAAGGTTATGCATGACTTGGTGTGATAACAGACACACTTGTGCATTAATTGTTGACTCAGGGGCAATTTGGTCATTTCAGTGATCAAATGTGATGAATGCATGCATGGGGACAATGCATGGTCTAAGAAATGCCAAAATGTATGAAAAAATGTCAGGAAAGAAGAAAACATGCAAAAGAAAAGGTCATGAAACAATAAAATAATGTAAAACAATAAAGGACAAGTATAGGGACTAAAACGTAAAATTCACAAAAAGGTATGAGAATCTGGATGGAAAACATGTTCAAGACCCCTATTCTAACATGCAATTGATGGGTCCAATGTCAACGTAGTACTGGGACGTAAAAATTGCACTTGGATATTTTCCTGAAAAGTCAAGGTCTAAAGTGCAAAATTCACGCATAAGGGCAAATGTGACCAAAATGTGAAGCTAAGTATCAAATCTCAGTGAAAACATGATTTTTAAATGGAATCAATGATTAAGTGCAAAATATGAGATGCAATGAGTGAAAAATGTCCCAAATTACGCAAGAAAACATTTAAAACCCTAAATGATGGATTTAGAAATAATATAAGGGCCTATATGCAAATTATATGTGCTCAGGAATGGTTTGATGTGAATCCAGGGACTTTTATGCAAAATTTCAGGGTCCGATTGTGATAAAAATTGGGTTTTTGTATTAGTCAGTACAATTATGATGTTTCCTGAGGTTTAAAATGCAAAATGCACAAAGAAAACTCATTTTGAAAGTTTTGGGGGCTAAATATAAATTTTCAGGGCTTAAATGTGATAAAAACTCAATTTTAATGATTAATAGTGTGATTTTTAAAATATTTAGGGGCTAGAATGCCAATTTCATTGAGAAAACTTATTTTAAAAAGCTTCAAGGTTAAATGTAAATGTTCTGGACCTAAATGTAAAGAAATCATGTTCCAGGGACCTAGATGTGATAAAAACATGCATTAATATGTTAAGAATTAAAAGATAAACTATTCATGGGGTCACATGCAAGTTTCACAGAGAAAATAAAAGAAATAAATGTATTTTAAAACCACAAGGACTAAATTGCAAATATTTGGACCCATGTGTAATAAAGAAAGGACTGAAATGTAACAATTAGACAAATTAAAGGATTTTAAAAAACAATTTAAAAAGTTAACTATCACCGCCGACGATTCAAAGAATGCTGGCGGCGACGGCTTGGTGGACTCATCCGAGCCTCTCCGGGTGCCTGATCGGAGATCTGAGGTGGCGGAAAGCATGAGGAGGAGATGTGGGGAGGATCCAACGGCTCGGATCGAGATCCCGATGGCTGGAATGCACCGCCGACCTCCCCTCACCGGCGTCTTCTTCGGCGACGACGGGCTGCCACCGCGGCACATCTGGAGGCTACGGCTTGATGCGACGGTGATCGGAGATGCTCCGGAGGGCTTCAGAGATTCTTTGGGGGAGTCACGACGAGGCTGGAATGGCCTGGTGTGCTCCTCCCTTCAGGAGCTCTCTGCGGCGATAGCGACGGTGGTGGACACAACGTTGCAGCGGCGGGGCACTCGAGCGACGATTGCGAGGGCGCTTGGTGGTCCAAGGGGAAGCTTCCGAAGGACTTGGTTCGATGCGGGAGCGTCTGGAGTACGCAGACGTGCTCTCGACGGCGAGCGGTGATCGACGGTGACGACAGGCCGTGGGTCTTCGGGTGGCTAGAGGAGCTTCTCTGGAGCAAGGGCACTCCGGGAGGAAGAGAAAGGAGGAGGAGAAGCGGCCCAGAAAGGCCTCTCCTCGATCCAGAGGCTAAGGGGGCCTCATAGGTGGTGGTGAACCCACCACCGGTGGCGGAGACGGTGGCGCCCAGTGATTCTGATCTACCGCGGTCGGTTCCTATGGACCTAAAGGGGCATGCTCTGAAACGAAACAGAGGAAGAAGAGGGGTACCTAGTGGTGTGTCGCTCCCCGACGTTCTTCAGTGGCAGCGGCGGTGTTTCCGGCAAGGCTCCGGTTGCGTTCCAAAGGGTCTCCGGGGCTGCAAGGTGATGGAGGGAGAAGCTCTGGATATGGTCAAGATGATTGGGTGGTCTGGGGTCCTAACGGGTGCTCTCTCAGAATCTCCTCTCTGGTCTTCGACGATCTCTCCGTCTGGTTTTTCTTTTTTTTGTTGTCGTTGTTCGTCGGGGCTTTTAAGAGGTGGAAGGAGTGTGGGAGGTCGTGGGTGGTGGTTGTAGTTGGCCAAAACGTGGGAAGGAAGAAGTGGGAGGAGTGATGGTGCGGGGAGGAAGAAACTACTGTAGATTTATTTTGTTTGTTTCATAAGTTTTTTGGTTGAAAAAGATTTAATGAATGCATGGGCTAAATGGGCCAAACTTTGTGAGCTTTTGTTTTTGTTTTTATTTTTATGTGTTTTTTTTGTTTTAGGTTTTTAGGGTTTTGTTTTAGTATTTTGGTTTTGTTTTAAGTTTTTGATTATTTGTTTTGGTGATTTTAATTAAATTTTGATTTTGTGATTTTGAAGTTTAATTGTTAGGGTTTTTTGGAGTTTGAATTTAATTATGAGATTTTAAGTTAGTTTTTTTTGGGATTAATTAAATGATTTAGGATTTTTAGAATTTTAATCATTTTAGGTTTTTGTGACTTAATTAATTAGTTTTAAATTAGGATTTTAAGGATTTAATTATTTTAGGGGTTTTTTTAGGGTTTTGGATTTTAGTTGGAGTTTTAAGCTTAAGTTAAGGTTTTGGATTTTAATTAAAGTTTTTGGGTTTTAATTTAATTTTTTGATTTTAAACATGGTTTTTAATTTAATTAGGGTTTTTTTGGATTTTAATTAAATTCTTGAGTTTGAATTAGGGTTTTTAGAGTTTTGAGTTGAAATTTGTGTTTTTTGGATTTTAATTAAAGTTTTGGGTTCAAATTAAGGGTTTTTAATTAATTAAATGACTTTAGGTTTTTTTTAGGGTTTTTTGAGTTTAATTTAGGTTTTCCTTGAAATTAAATGGATTAAAGTGGTTGAAAAATGGATTTTATTTGGTTTTGACTTTAATTAGGGTTTCACTTGATTAATTTGGATTTTAAATGTTTTTAAGTGGATTTTGCTTGATTTGGATTTTAATTAGGGTTTTACTTAATTAATTAAGGTTTTAAGTGGATTTAGGTGAATTTTGTTTTATTTTGGTTTTAATTAGTGGTTTTTGCTTGGATTAAGTTAGTGTGGGCTTGAGTGGGCCTACTGGGCTTGTGTAGGTCTAGGGTTTTGATGGAGTTAGGGTTTAGGGGTGGTGGTTGCAACCAGAGCATCTTCTAGAGGAGCCTGTTGCCAAGTGACTGCAAAATCGGAGTGTCTACAGTATGGTGTGGCTCAGGGATGTCAAGCATGGCAGGGGAAGGCTCGCCGACACCGTTGCAGGCCTTGTGTGTAGGCGGAAGCGGTGCAGGGCATGGGAGAACGGTGACTGGGCGTGGGAAGGCTGAGGGATGTTAGGCACATCGGGAGACAAGTCGACATTTCGTGCAAGACGTTGCTCGTACGAGGTACAAGGTCGTACAGCGAAAGCGACCAGTCAGGCTGCACCCGCAGTGCTGCCCTGGCCCTAACGGGCACTTGGGCCACGCATGTCATTGGGTCAGAGCACACGGGCTGGGTTTCAGGTGCTGGGTTTAGTGGGATGAGTGGGAGTTACGGGTAATTTTGGGTTTTCTAGGTTGATTTAGGTTCGTCGGCTTGGTTAGAGAGCTTGGGTAAGTCCAGGTCAACTGTCTAGTTGCGCTCTCCGCTGGATCTGCCTGCCAACACTTGCCAGAAACCAGGGTGTCTACATAATGAAACTTTGCATTCAATATCAAGAAGTACAATGCTAAAATTAAACAAGAATTCTACTTTATTATAGCGTAAGTGTTTAAGTCATATATCTAAATAATGAATAAATAGACTTGTGTCAGATGGAATTCTTCATTCTCTAGATTTAGCAGACTTCTAAGTTTACATTGAGTGTATTATGGAAAAGCAAACCAATGTTAGGAGATCAGGTGCCAATAAGTAATCAAACATCTTAGAACTAATACATACAGGTATTTGTGAACTATTCCCTACGACATCTTAGATTGGTTAATAATACTTTATTATATTCATAGATGACTATTCACATTATGACTACCTATATCTTGTTCATGAAAAATCATAGGCTAAGAATGTATTCAAATACTTTAAAGTTGAAATTGAGAATCAACTCAACAAAAGAATTAAAGCCATTAGAACAAACCATGGTGATAAGTACTAGCATAGATACGATGGATTTGATGAACAATGTTAAGGGCCATTTGCCAAGCTCCTAGAGGAATGTAGTATTGTTCCTCAATACACCATACCAAGTTCTCTAGCTATGATTGGTGTTGCCAAGAGGTGTAATAGGACACTTAAGGACATAGTGAGGAGTATGATTAGTCATTCTACTTTACTAGAATCTCTTTGAGGTAAGGTATTTAAGAATGTAGCTTACATATTGTAGACACTCCGATTTTGAAGTCACTTGGCAACAAGCTTATCTAGAAAGATGCTCTAGTTGCGACCATCACACCTAAACCCTAACTCCACCAAAACCCTAAACTCACAAGCCCACACAAGTCCACTCTAACCTAATCAAAGCAAAAAATAATAATTAAGAATTAAAACTAGAAAAAAGTCACTTCAAACATTTAAAATCCAAATTAATCGAACAAAAAACCAATTAAAGTCAAAATTAAATAAAATCCATTTAAATCCAATTAATCAAGTGAAAACCCTAATTAATCAAATAAAAACCCTAATTCAAACCATTTAAAATCTAAATTAAAACCCTAATCAAGAAAAAATTCATAAAATCCATTAAAAAAATTAAAGCTAATTAAAAAGAAACCCTAATCCAATATCAAGCAAAATCAATGATGTCAAAATCGAAGTCAAAACCATAATAAAAACAAATTAAACCAAAATTTAAACTAAATCTCTAATTAATTCAAGTAAAAACTAATTAAATCTAAATTCAAAATCAAACACAATACTTTAATCCACTTAAATTTAGAAGAAACCCTGATTAATTAAAACACAAAAACCCTAATTAAACTAAAAACCCTAAACACAAAAAACCCTAATCAAAACTCCAAACCCTAGTTAAAATCAAAAAAACCTTAACTAAACTAAAAACCCTAATCAGAATCTAAAACCCCTAAATTAAAGCTCTAATCAAAATCTAAAACGCTATTTAAATCAAAAACCCTAATTAAACCAAAAACCCAAACTAAACACAAAAACCCTAATTAAACTCAAAATCCTTAGTAGAACCCTAAAACCCTAAAATAATTAAAATCCTAAAACCCTAAAATAATTAAAATCCTAATTTAAAACCGATTAACTATACCTTAAATCACAAAATCAAAAAATTTAGTTAAAATCACAAGAAACCCTAAGTTAAATAAAACCTTAAAATCCCTAAACCTTAATCACAAAAACCCTAATTAAAACACAAAAAACCCTAATTTAAAAACCAATTAATTAAATCCTAAATCAAAAAATAAAAAAATTAAATTAAAATCACAAAAGCCAATTAAAAACCTAAAATCAAAACCCTAAAATCCATAAAAATCACAAAACCAAAATAAAACAAAAAAAAACAAAAAAACCTGGCCCAAATCGCCAGGCCCATTAAGCCCATACACCCCATCCATTCTTTTCAAACAAGAACTTAGGAAATCAAAAAATAATTCCGACGACCCAAGTTTTCTAGCGAGAACTCCGGCGACATCCCGAAGTATCCGATGCACATCCCAGAGTCCTGTGATCTCCGGCCAGCCTCCTCCAGCACACGCTTGATCCAACGGCGTCCATCCACGGAAGAGAGGAGGATTAATGGCCCTGGGAAGCCTCGTTGGTGTATAAAGCGTCGTCGTCGATGACAGAACCCACTGAAACCTGGAACCCAATTTTTTTCCCACGACCAGAGCCTTTCCTCTAGCCTTTAACACCTCTGAAAGCCCCGAGCCGTCGCAGAGAGAGAACAAATCGGAGGAGCCCTACCGTCGAGCGTCGCCGGGGAGATAGCACCGCTAATCAAGTATTCCCCTTCCCCTTCTTTTTCAATCCAGAGCATGCCCCATAGGTCTAGTGAATTCCCCTAGCTTCTTAGGTCGTGTTTCGACGAGGATGTGCCCCTGTACGCCATCGACCCCCTCCAGCGATTGGTTCTCTGTCGCCGGTGAGGCCTCCAGCCTCCTGATCCCTGGCGAGGCCTTGTGGGCCTCTCCTCCTTTTCCTTCTTCCTCCCCTAGTCTCCCTCTGCTTTGGAGGAGCCTCCCTGGCGTCCACGTCGCCCGTCGCCTGCTGCGGTCGACCGTCGTCGCTGAAGCCACTGAGTGGGCAAAGCACAGCGATCGCGACCCGACTGCACCAATGCCTCTGGAAGCCTCCCTATGGTCCATCGAGTGTCCTTCGATCGCCGTTTGAATGCTCCCGCCGTCATCTGCAATCGTCGTCAGAGCCTGGGATGGGTGGCGCACTTCAGGCCACCACAGTCGTGCTCGATGCTCCGAAGAGTTCCACCGTGCCTCCTTCAAGTTCCCTGGATCCTCTGTTCGCCGCTTGGAAGCCGGTGGGACCGCCGCCTGCGAAGCTCGCCGTTGCCAGAGAAGAAGTGTCGGAGTGACATCGACACATCGTTTCAGCCGCTTGATGGATCATCAGCGCCGATAGATCTCTTCCTCTCCTCCTTTTCTTGCTTTTCCCACCCTCCGATGAAAGATCGGTCGATAGGGAGGCCTTGGATGGCCTCCTCAGTCCTCTACCGCCAATGATCTTCGAATCGTCGGAGGCCACCATTTTTCTTTATTTTTGTCTTTTACCGTTAAACCCTTAGTTTTTAATTATTTGCATTTGAATCCTTTTTCATTTCATCTAAGTCCTGTTATTTATGTTTAAGTCCCTGTTGTTTTAAATAACCTTTTGTTTCTTTTGTTATTCTGGTAAATATTGCATTCTTTACCCTATTTCTTTTTAATTTTATTTTTAGCCCTGTAAATGTTTGTTTCGTCACATTTAGACCCTTGCATTCATGTTTTCTTTATAATTAAGTCCTAATATTTTGCACTGAGCCCCCAAAACTTTTAAAAATGAGTTTTCTTGGAAAATTTGTATATTGACCCTAAAAAAATTCATAATTACACTAATCATCATAAAATTCTAGTTTTTGTCACATTTAAGCCCTATAAATTTGCATGCAAGCCCCTGAGTTCTTAACATACAATCCTTGAGCATAGGAAATTTGCATCCAGACCCTTAGATTAATTTTAAATCCATCATTTAGGGTTTTAATTGTTTTCTCACATATTTTTGATATTTTCCACTTATTGCATTTCATATTTTACATTTAATCATAGATTCCATTTAAAAATCATGTTTTACTGTGAATTGATCTTTAGTTTCATATTTTAATCACATTTGCACTCATGTGTGAATTTTGCACATTAGACCTTGAGTTTTCAGGAAATTATTAAGGTACAATTTTCACACATTTTAGTGCCACATTCACATTAGATCCATCATCTGTACATTAGAATAGAAGTCACTGAATATATTTTGATCCAAATTCTCACCTTTTTTGTGAATTTGACATTTTGGTCCTTGTACTTGTCCTTAACTGTGTTTACATCGTTCTATTGCTTTTAAGACCTTGTCCTTTTCACATTTTCTTGCGAATAAAATTTTATTGATATTTGGCATACATTTTGGCATATCTCAGACCATGCATCATCCCCATACATGCATTTATCATTTTTGACCATTAAAATGACCAAATTGCCCCTATGCCACTAATCCATGCGCATGCATTTGAGTTTTGCACTCAGGCTTGCGTAATCTTTTTCCAAGTCATTCCTCAGCACCTTTTACACGTTTAGGTACACATTCATGCATCCTATATAGTTTTTATCACATTTGCGCATCAGTCCCTCCTTTTTAAGTGAGTTTGCATCTTATGTGTTCTTTCGTGGATTTTCCCTCACTTTGTTTTCGGAATCCCTCACCTGACATTTGATTTGGTTCCTTTTATTCTTCATTCTTGGATTTTTTGATTTTATTTGAATTTTATTGCCTAAGGGCATACACTAACTGACCGAAAGGCCCACATTGGATCACTCGTGGATTATTTCTCCTTTTTTATTTTCATGACTTTGTCAATAATTCTGATGACTTGGGTTGGCCCCACTTTTATCCTTTTGATATCAGCATGGTTTTCTCGAGCTTTCTTTCCGAAAATATCGTCATTTTATGTGATTTTCTTCACACGTCACCGTTTGCCTGTTTTACGTGGATTTCTTTGTAATTTTTCCGTTCGGGTTCCATAATGTTTTCCACGATTCTGATTTGGGTCTATTGCATTTTCGATGCTCTTGATGTCGGTGTGATTTTTCAGAATGTTCTTTCCAAAAACATCGTCATTTTATGTGATTTTCTTCACGTGTCACTGTTTACTCGTTTTGCGTGGACTTCTTCGCAATTTTTCCTTCTTGTTTTCCATGATGTTTTATATGACTCCAATGATCTGAGTTGGTTACATTTTTGACTTTCCTTGGGTCTGTATGATTTTCCGAGCCATCATCACCAAAAACCTTGTCATTTCATGTGATTGTCTTTGTCGTGTCGTTTTTTATGATTGCGATATTTTATGAAGATTTCTTCGCAGTTTTCGCATACCATCTTGCACATCCATCCAGTCTTGTCTTGACATTTACGTTGGTATGTTAAGAGTGCAATCTAGGCTTAGCAAGCATTCATCTAGCCTCTAGCAAGCGAATTAGACTAGAAAGATCGAGTTTCTTGGGCATACGGGGGTGCCTAACACCTTCCCCATGCGTAATAGGAATCCTTACCCATCCTCTGGTTAGCAGACATCTGTCGTTCACGTTTGCATCTTATGCATTCAATCCCTTGTGGTTTGTTTTTGGTTTTCCTCATCTTTCCCTTAAAAGACTAGGTGGCGACTCCTTTTCTTTTTTGTTTTATCTTATCTTGAGCCTTTGCCATCTGGGCATGGCTGTGATCTCCTCCCTCTGGCGCGACATCGCGCCGGATCCCCGGACGGGCATGGTCACGCATATTAAATAAAGTACCAATTAAAGCTGTGGCTAAAACCTCCTAGGAGTTATGAGTTTGGAAGAAACCTAGCATAAAGCATCTATATGTATGGCGTTGTTCGACCGAGGCTAGGCCTTATAAGCTTAAAGGAAAGAAAGTGGACTTTAGGACCATTAGTTGCTACTTTGTGGAATATTGTGAGAAGTTTTGGGACTTTAAGTTTTATAATCCCACTACTAGGCCTTTTTTCAAGATGGGCAATGCTCAGCTTCTTAAGGAAGTAGAGTTTGAGAGGGAAGATAAGGTTAGAGACGTTGTCTTTAAAGAATAATTTATTTGTCTTCCTTTAGTTGCTATTGACAATGACTAGGAATTAATTTTTGACATTGTTCAAGAGGTAAATTCGAAGCAAGGCATTGATGATCCTCTCTCCATTCAAGAAGAACAAACTCAACACTCTCGAGAGCTAATACCACTTAAGAGGTCCACTAGAGAGAAGAAAAGTAAGATTTTAGATGTTTACATCGTATTTTTCCAGGACCATCAAGTAGATAATGACTTGATGGATGACGATTCAAGTAATGTCCATCAAGCAATCAATATTTCCGATTGTCAAAAGTGAATAGATACCATGAATGATGAGTTCAAATCTATGAAGAATAATGACACTTGGGATCTTGTCTCAGAAGCAAAATCCATTGGTTGCAAATGAATATTTAAAACTAAGAGAGATTTGTAAAATAATGTGGAAAGATATAAGACTCGTCTCATCGCTAAGGGATTTACTCAAAGGGAAGGTATTGACTATAAAGGGACTTTCTCTCTGGTTTCATCAAAAGACTCTTTTTGGATTATTATGACATTGGTTGCACATTTTGATCTTGAGCTACGCTAAATGGACGTAAGAATAGCGTTTCTCAATAGTAACATTGATGAGACGATTTATATAGTGTAACCAGAACACTTTGCATTAGGTAATGTAAAGAAAATAGTTTGCGAACTTAAGAAGTCTATTTATGGTTTAAAGTAAGCATCTTGTTAATGGTATCATAAATTTCATCAAGTTGTCATCTCATTTGGTTTTGAAATGAAATTAGTAGATGATTATATATACCATAAGTTCAATGGAAGTAAATATATTTTCTTAGTCTTGTATATTGATGACATACTTTTTACCTCTAATTATATGGACTTACTGTTGACACCCCGATTTTAAGGCTGCTCGTTGATAGATCCAGTGGCGATGAATTCAGATCTTACTTTCCAAAACTCAAAGTCTTCCAAGTGCATCGGATCAACCTAGAGCCATAGGTTAGAGTTCTGGTGTAAATCCTACATCTTATTAACCCAACACAAACTCTTGCAAATTAGGCTAGCATATCAATTTAGCACATTTAGTCGACATACCTGAATAGCACACTTTTCTAGCACATTTGAATAGCACACCAAGCTAACACATCTGATCGGAGTACCAAGCAGACGCACCATACAGGCGCACCGAGATGGCACACCTAACTGGTGCACCACTATGATATCCAGGTCGTTGGTTGTTCATTTACCTAATGATGTTCTGACCATTATACCCATATTGTGCTATTTTTCTCTACAGTAATCAGCATGATGGTCCTTCATTTGATCTTGGGTGGAGTCCCTTGGTTTCCCAAGGCCTTAGAACTTTCAAAACTCCTAAATTTCATTCACTATATAATGCCTTGGATAGCCATTGGTGAAGGGGTTGGGAAAAGAGAGAGAGGAAAAGAACCCTTGCATCTTAGCATAGAAGCACTCACGACCTAGCCTTTTCCCATAGCTAAAACTTTCATCTCCAAGCAGGAAATTACCCACTTAGCCTAGGAAGAAATCTCCTCACCCATATCCTCCACAAAACCCCTCATCTTGCATCACTTGGGAGCTACTTTGGGAGGAGGAAAGCTCTATTTTTAGCCACAAAGAACCCATTAAAAGCTACACGTGGGAGGGACAAAAGCACTTCAAACAGGTAAGTTTTCATCTCTCTTCATGTAGCTAGTAGTCCTCCATATAATACATGTTTTTCCCATGCTAGTTTGAGTGTTTTATAGATGTTTTACATGGTAGATTAAATGTAGATTTGTTATTCTGTTTGTGTTCTTTTCTTTTTCCAGGGTTAAATTTAACCCTTTGGATGCTTTCGTGCTCATGCTGCCATGTTAAATGAAAGGCTAGATCCATATTAGTTTCATGTTCATTGTTTATCCCATACTTTTACTGTTATGACATGTGCATGGTTAGGTTCAAGTTTGCTTAGCTCAATATTTGTGATGTATATCATGAACATGATCTTGTTGGCCGGATTTGTTGGGTTTGTGTAACGTTTCAAGGGTCTGACTTATATCTCCTGGTGGGTGGATGTTTGTCATGCATATCTCATGTTGTTTTCCTTGCATATACCATGTTTCCTTACATGATATTTGCTCCGTTTTGGCTTCGTGCATGCTTGTTCCATGTAGGCATAATCACTGCATAGCACTCTTTCGAGAGGAAGAAGAGGTTTGTGTGAGGATTCTAGCCCTTGAGCACATGACCTATTCATTAGCTTCTCATGGGTGATCACCAATTCTTCTTTTCTAACTCCATGGAAAAGGAGATAGATGCATGTAGATTAGGCATGGTTTTGGCCCCTCATAGTCTCTGTTTGTGTCCTTCATCTCTTGTATTCACATGGAGATTCATTGGGAATCCCTGAAATGGACCCTAGAGGTCCATGGCTCTAGAAGCCAAGGTGAATCCATGAGAACCCATGAAAATCATGGGATGAGAGACATGTGTTTTAAGATGTTTATCATTGAGCATGCATTACCCAGCACCTAGGAAGCACCTCTAGATAGCCCGTAGAAGAATCATGCGATTGCATTTAGCCTAGCATATCCATCATGTCTTGTAGTTTGTCTGCAATTTCTGGGTCTCACCTCAGAGGCACACCAAACTTGCACATCTCAGTGGCGCAACTAAGTGGCTCACTGAATTGGAGTACCAGACAGGCGCACCAGACAAGCGAACCTACCTGTTTTAGTGCGCAAATAGTAGCTTTTGGCATATCATTTTGCATGATTCTCGATTTGTTCCGACTTTGGTTTTTCTTGTGTGTTTTCCTAGACATACCAGGATTATACTTGCATGATTTCATACTCATACATGCATGATAGCATAGGTTTCGCATGTAGCAAAGCGAGGATGTTAGCCACTCGATGTTAGTGAGTCAATGGTCATGTTGGTGTAATATCTTCACACTGATGCTTGGTCCATAACTTGAGTAGCATTACAGAGCATTAGGACATGCCCTACAGTCTCTCTACCCATGTTTAGCATAAGGCACAACGTGCACATAGCATAGCATTGCATATCGCCTTTAAACGTACAGAAACAGGTAGTAAAGCCAACATAGCCAAATAAGTGAGTGAAAAGCCATGGAAGACCAACTTGTTGGGCTCACAAGGGTGTCTAATACCTTTTCCATGTGTAACAGGGATTCTTACCCATCTTTCTAGTTCGTAATGACCTTTTCCATTGACACGAATCATACACATTTGCATTGTTTTCGTCGTTTTAAAATAGTTTTCCTTGTCTCCCTTTTTAAGTAGATTAGATGGTAGCTACTGCATTTTATTTTATTTTTTAATCACTTTTTGCCGTGACTTTCCTAGCCCTCGTGCGTTTAGCCTTTTGTACCACGTATGAGGCTGTCTTCGCCATGGTTACAGGAATTAGCGACTCCGCTGGGGATACCAGATCCCAGCTTTCATTTTGGTTTTTTCGTTTGCTTTGCCTTTTCCGCTTGTTTGCTTGTTTCTTATCATTTGCTTTGGCTGCCCTCGCTTTGTAGCATAAGTTGTGCCTTGTTTACATTTTATGCATGCTTTTTGTATAATGGGTGTTTTCTTTTTACATATTTGCTATGTCATCACTTTTGCACATAACATGTACATGCCTTTTGCTTGTTGATTGGTGTTTGCCTTAGATGTTTTCTTCTCCTTTTGCACTTACCATGATTAGGAGATTAGAGACATATTTTCCTCCCCTTTTGGTTAATTAAAAAAACATAAAAACAAAAATAAACAAATAAGGCATACTAGTGAAAAATTACAAACTCTCTCCAAAGATTTAATAAATTTGCAAGTAAAAGACTTAAAGTATATTTGCATTCATCATATAGGACATGCTTCTTTTCCTCTCTTGAGTCCACCTACAGTTTGCAAAAGGGCAGTCCCCAGTTTCTCATTCTATGGCTTTGGTGTGCGATGAGATATCGGTCTGTCCTCCCTTGTCCGGGGTAGTGTCGGTGTTAGTAATGTACAGCCTACTGCTTTGGTAGAGGACGAGGCCTCGAACGCATCACCCATTCACTGCCTAAGCTTTGACAAGGATTTAGAGCGGGAAACTTTACTTTCTAACCTTGAGTCGGAGACCCATTTACTCCTGTGTGAGCTTGGAGTAGATGGCTTGTTAGGACACTCCTAGATTGTGAAAGAGCGCATATTAGAAGCATTTATGCATTCGCATTCATACCACCATAAACACTTTATCATCATATTCGGTTTGGTCTTGGGTTTTTAACCAGATTCTTGTAATCAGTTGGTCAGAATAGGTCAGTGTGTGAGTTCTTTAGCCTGAGCTCGAGGTTTTCCTTTCACTAACACCCAGTGAGACCCAGTTTTCGACTATATCCCTTGAGTTACTCGTCACTTTTGACGATAGCTCGTCCTAGGCTTCACCTTTTTGTTCCTAGCTGTAGTTCGATCGGTACTCGCTCACGATCCGCCATGGCCGAGCAAACCAGCGAGTTTCATCCCTTTGTTATCGAGGAGGAGATCCCTGTTTCGGTCGCTCCTTACTTTGTGTTGGTTACAATCATCTTAGTTGTCTCCACTTTTTCCTTAGCATCTGAAGGACCCTCCTATACCTTGCCAGGGCCTCCACCAACATCTCAGTATTATGTCCCTATGGCTACCCTGCCTTTGGCTTCATCACCTTGATCATCTAATGCCTTTGGAGCTCTAATTACTAAGTTTGTTGCCATGACAATCTGTAACCATGCCGACGATGGCCTCGAAGATGGTTTCGATGCAAAAGACCAAAATACACAAGGGATCGGCAAGTCACGGCAAAACAATAAAAATGAAAATGCAAATGCAGGAGTCGCCACCTAGTCTATTAAAATGGAAGACGAGGAAAACCATATAAAACATGCAAATTATGCAATGGAAAAGCAGGTCATAAACCAGAAAATTTGGGTAAGGATCCCTGTTACGCAAAAGGAAGGTATTAGGCACCCTCGTGCGCTCGATAAATCAGTCTTCTACTGGTTTCTCAATTGCTTTTGAAATGTCGGCTTTGCAGCCTTTGCTATACGCCCGAGGGCGATATGCCATGCCATGCTTATGTGTGTGGTGTCTAAGATATGGGTGCATGATGTGTAAGGGTGTGTCCTAATGCTCAGAAATATCGCTCTTATATCGGGTCAAGGGTCGATGCAAAGATATTGCATAAATAAGATCATGGATCTAGTATTTTGAGCGATTTATCGTCCTTGCTTTGCTACATGCCAAATGCAAACTAACATGCATGGAAATAGTTAAAAGCAGAGACATGCCTTCCTAGTGTATCAAGGAGGAAAAACCATGAAAACCCAGAAGCAAATCAGATCGAGGAAGCATGCTAAAAACCATATGAAAATCTACAATGTGCTACTGAAAACAGGCGGATGCGCCTGCTAGGTGCGTCAGTCTGATGCGCCACCTAGGTGTTTTCTACGTGGGCCAGAATGATGTGCTGAAGGAAAACAGAAATTCATACTATGCTAAATTGGAGGAAAACGCATTTTGAAAAGTCAAGCCATGTAAAATCCTTTCACAAAACTCGAAGAACGTGCCTTAAAAGTGAAAGAAATGTAAATGCAATATCTATGGACCTTGTGCTCAAGGGCTGGTTGCCTCACACAAGACCACACTCTATGCATGCTAAATGAAAGATGCAGGATTCAGCCATGCTACTGGATCATGGGTTGATGCACAGGGCTCTCCACGTAGGAGTAAAATGCAACCAGCCTACCAGGTTCTAGCCAAGGACTGAATATTCAAAGGGAGAAAACAACTAGAAAA
>JAMKQA010250229.1:0-20484 GCA_024699735.1 Posidonia australis | reverse complement strand
TTTGTGCTGAAACGGTCTGCCGCTCTTGATGCCGGTATGTCGTTTTTGATTTCATGATAAGACACTTTATATCTTTTTCAAGTTATAATATTTATGAAAATATGCACAAGTAAATAATCATCAAAATTAATGTAATATTTCTAACTGAACCCACCACCAGAGGGCAAGGAATGAAGCTCAGGGGCGGCCCACTCCGGCAAACCACGATTCAGAGGGCAGGGGAGCTCTCCAGACTTAAAGGGTCACGTTTAACACTAAAAGGGGAGAAACTTAGCTGAAGGCGAATGTCCTCCCGAGGGCTTGCCGATGGCGCTCCTCTAGTTGTAGCTCTGGCGGTGGTTTAGGGGATTCTTTGGGTTGTAAGAGGCTTGGAGGAGATGACTTGGAATTGGGGTTTTCACTGGGCTCCTTTGGATTTTGAAAAGGGTTTCTTTTGTGTGGATTCAAGTGGGTTGAAGCGTTGGAAGAGAGGATCGGTCTGTCAATGGCCAAAGGCTTTTAAACTCCGACGGGGTCTTCTCCAACCATCGATCTTCTCTCGTGAGGGTTGAGCATCGTCTGATGCTCACGTGAGCTGAAGGAGATTGGCCAGAGATTGTGGGAGGTTAAGGATACGCTCCAGAGACTGCAGAATCTCGCCGGAGATCTTACTGAAAATGTCGAGGGTTGCCGGAGATGAAGGTTTGTCGGAATTATTTTTGTGTCTTTCTTAAGTTTTTGATTGAAGAATAAATGGGGTGTATTGCGCTTGTTTTGGGCCTGCGTGAGTGGGCTTTTGATTTTGGTTTTTTTCTTTTTTAGGTTTTAGGGTTTCGGTTTTTGAGTTTTAGGTTTTGTGATTTCAATTAGGATTTTTGATTTTATGATTTTAATTTAGGTTTTAGTTTTTATTATTTTGAGTTTAATTAATTGATTTTAAATTAAGGTTTTTGAATTTTATTACTTAAAGGTCTTGGGGATTAGGATTTTGAGTTTAATTACGGTTTTTTAGATTTTAATTAGGGTTTTGTCTTTAATTAGGGTTTTGAGTTTAATTTCGTTTAAGTTTAATTAGGGTTCTTGGATTTTATTATTTTAAGGTTTTTGTGTTTTGAATTAAGATTTTGGGTTTTATTATTTTTAGGGTTTTCCTGGATTTAAATGGATTAGGGTTTTGTGTTTGAGTTTTAGATTTGATTACCATTAGAATTAATTTTTACTTGATTTAATTAGGGTTTCAATTTAAATTTTGACTTAATTGGTTTTACTTGGGATTTAATTTAGATTCTAATTTAATTGATTGTTGCTTGATTTTTTGTTTGGATTAGGGTTTCTTTTTAATTAGATTTAATTTTTGCTAGATTTTATTGGGTTTTGCTTGATTAGGGTTTTAATTAGGGGTTTTCACTTAATTAACTTGGATTATGGTTTTCACTTAATTAACTTGGATTTTAAGTGATTTAAATGGACTTTATTTGATTTTGATTTTAATTAGGGTTTTCACTTGATTAAATTTGGATTTTAAGTGGCTTAAGTGGATTTTATCTGATTAATTGGGATTTTCAATATTTAAGTGGATTTTATGTGGTTTAGGTTTCTATTAAAAGCTTTTTTACTTAATTAATTCAGGTTTTTATTGATTTGAGTGAGTTTTGTTTAGTTTTGATTTTTAATTATGGGTTTTGCTTAATTTAGGTTAGAGTGGGCTTGTGTGGGCCTGAATGGGCTTGTGTAGGCTTAGGTGGGTTTAGGATTTTGATGGAGTTAGGGTTTAAGGTTTAGGTTTGAGAGTTAGGGTTTTGGTAGTCGCAACCAGAACATCTTTTCAAATGAGTCTGTTGTCAAGTGACTGCAAAATCGAAGTGTCTACCCTCTCTTTCTAGAATTTTTTATCTAATGGAACTCATCTTGAATCCGACGATGTTCATTTGGACTTTGCTAGCGTCCGATCAAAGATCTAATACAGAGATGGATCGTGTCTAATTAACAATGTTTGACTAGAGTTCAATGTAGCCTTGTCGGATTGGTTGTGCTAGATCGACGATCGATAACATATGTTTAAATTATGACGATGCCTAATGAGTCATGTAGGCGTGTCAATGGATGCTCGAAATACGATTTCCACGTCAAGTTTGTATTGTTTGGGTGTGTCTGTATTTTAATCAAATAAAAGCGGATTCAGATAGATTATCTCTTCTCCAATGTATTTTGTTAGAACAGATGTAATAAAAAATGATGAGAAATATCCATCTAACTTAGATTGAACTACGACTAATAGACTTCAGATAAATCAAGAATTCACTTAGTGTACAATACTTTTCCTCATTGGGGTAGAGTTTAACAATTCAAGCCTCAACAACAAATCGATCGGACAACGTTGACTTTCCACTGGAATCTGAACACACCTCACTTAACTTTAATGACAAATAATGTCCGACGATGCCCGTTTATATGACTCTTCCAAACTCAAAGTGATGCTCGATTCGATTCGTATTCACGCAATCAGGATTCGACAAACACCCAACCACGCTCCGGTAGCATCTGACCATGCACGGTCACACCTGAACAGTGATTGGTTTTAGTGGCGTTCAACGATGTCCAACTCCAAATGACACCAATCATCATCCTAACACACGTAACAGGATAAGTCACACACCTAGATTTTCAAAAATGGAAAGAAAGACAAAGAGACGCCTTCAGCTTCTATTTGTAACCAAGCCCATTTCAGATCTAGACCACCACCACGTCGTGTATCTTTCCCTTACTGGGCACATCCTATTTAGCCCATCTCTTCGTGGTCCCGTGAGCCCATCTGCCTACATCATCTGCACCTTTCTCTTACTTCTTCCTCTCTTTCACCACTCGCTCGTCTGCTGCGTCCCAGTAAATAAATACAAATCAAGAAAGAGCGGAAAAATTTTCCTTTTTATCGCAAAGGGGAAAAAAAAAAATAAATCGGGGGCGGAAGAGGAGAAACAAAGAACCGGAGAAAAGAAACACACACCCACCCACCTCCTGTCGATCCCAAATCGGGCCCCGCCCCCCCCCCCCCGTCTTTCTTAATCTTACCATCCTCCGCCCTTTTCCGTTGCTCGCTTCGATCCATCGCCTCGGATTCGATTCCGCTTGGAGGAGGAGGAGGAGGGGCGGCTGGGTTTTGGTTGCTAGGGTTGCTGCGATGACCTGTGGGTGGGAATTTGTGAGATTAGGGTTCGAGTGAGGTGAGGAACAGTGGGATTTGGGGGAAATTGGAGTTGGGAGGTGGAGGGTTTGTGTGAGGAAGGGATTTGAGGTCGAAAGGTAGGAGTTTTTTGTGTGTGTGTGTGTTTTTTAATTATTTTGGTGTGGTCTGCTTTCATGCGAGTTAAGGCTGGGAATGCTTGATCAGTAAGGGGTCCTCTGCACTGTGGAGGATCCCGTTGCGGGTGAGAGACTAGAATTGTGGGTGTGGTTTTGGTTTTTTAGCTTCTTCTTGTTTTTTTTTTAATCTTCTTCTTGGTAGTGTGGCTGGAAAATGTTTCCGTCAGGGGTAGATTCCGGGCATGTTGTTGCAGATGGAGTTGGGGGTACCGTGTTGGTCCCAACACGTTTCGTGTGGCCGTATGGGGGGAGAACGGTCATCCTAACTGGTTCATTCACGAGGTAACTGTTGTTTAAAAAAAAATTCCTTAGCATTTGTGCATTGTTTTGTATTCCCTTGGACATGATCAACGAAGAATTAATCTCCTGATCAGATGCTTTCTTTTTTTAATGGATCATGTTTTTAGGTGGACAGAACACATACCAATGACGCCCATGGAAGGTTGCCCAACTGTTTTCCAAGCTATCTGCAACCTAACACCGGGCTATCATCAGGTCTGTCTTGGAACATCATAAAGCTAACATCTTCAACGATGAGTAACTTAGGGGCTTTCTTATTTGCTAGAGATAAATACGGCTTGATTCTCACAAGCATAATTTATTGTTCACTGACATTAGTCTAAGCGTATCATTTAATGTGTGTATTCGTGGATACCATTGAGATATATGTCCATGGTACCACATCTAGTAAGTTTTAGTGCACTCTCACAAGCTTCTTTTTTGTGTCAATATAATTATACATGTCTTAAAAATCTGTTTCAGTTTCTGGATGTATGCAAGCGTTTTACTCACTGTTATTGCATAGTGTAGCACTATTGTTTTGGAAGAGTGATGAGATCTCTCGTTTTTTTATGAAAAATGTATAAAGCTGTACAAAACATATACTATATGCATCATGTCTATAGAAAAGAAAACAATTACATAAAATCTTGTCAAATAACTTCTCCTTGGACACCTAATAAACCCCATCCTATGCATAAAAACAAGCCAACAGGAAGACACCAAAGACTTATCAAAAGCAGCTTCATTGCTAGAGATAACTATGCTACACGGAGCCATTCAAACCAGCAGCCTGTAACAGGAACCAAATGTAACTGACACACCTTCAATTCGCTCTGGCAAGTCATGGCCTTATCATAAAAAAACTCCAGATCTTATCCACCTCCAAGAAATCTTATATCCCTAGAATACGTCAGAAGTTTTTAATAAATGCACTCCCATTAAAAAAGGTGATTCTGATCATTCGTATTCTAATCCACAGAATGCACAGAGGACATCTCTGTCCAAAGCACTAGTTTTCCTCCTCATTTTGGTAGGAATTCTGTCACTTGCTAACAGCCACACAAACACTTGGACCTTGGTAAGAATTTAAGTTAATTTATGCAGATCTCACTAATAAACCATCTTACCTCCAAAGTCCATCACCAGTAATCCTGTTGGCCTTCAACCAGTCCTGATGATGTCTCCAACCAAATCAGCAAACACATTCTTTCAAATTCCTTAAAAAAAGAAGAATCAAAGATCCCTCTGTGAATGCCTCTTTGACTGATAAATTTCTATCCCTAACCAGGTTAACAATCAATAGAAACCTGTCTTTCAAGTTCTGTGTTGATATATTTTACAATGAGTAATTTAGAGATCAATGGATTTGCCAGTCTGCTAGCTTAGAACGGATATGGATAAAGGGTACAACATGATATTAATATGTGGATACAGTAATTCTTGGAAAGTAAGATACTTCAGGGAGGATAATATGTATTTATTCATCTCTATATTTTCTAAAATAATTTTTTAATTTAAAATAAGGATAACACACATAATACACCAATGAACTTGTAAATTTCATTATAATGCAATATTGACGGTTAACACAATTACCTTTTTTGGGTAAACCAAACATTAAATTAACATCATTACTATAACAATGAAATATCAAACTTGATGGGTGTTTGTTAGGACAATTACATAAGCACATTCCTTTTTATTATGTATGCTTTTGCTATTTGGCGTTTTAGAGATTATGTGAGGTCATGCGATTATCTGCCTTCCAAAATTATACGAGAGTAACAATAGAAACAAGAATTGATAAAATTCTATTATGAAAGAATGACTTTGATAGTTTGATTACCAAATACGGAAGTATCTACAAACATCTAAAATTAAAATTAAAATTTTTAAATAAGGACACACCATGTAGTGTGTCAATACATATCTGAGAACTATCCACCGAGTGCTGGTATCCAATATGGATACATTAGAGGCCTAGAAGAATCCACCCTTTGTAGTTTGCTAGAAATAAATATGTGCTTCATTTTCACAAGTATAATATACTGTTCATATGCATTGGTCTACGTTTATCATTCAAAGAATGTGGTGATGGATGACATTCTCCAAAATTTGGAGATATAACTAATTGTAAATATGCCTGGCCATAAATGGAAGCACACTTAGTAAGATTGCAGATTGTAGTGCATTTTTCACATGCTTTATCTTTGTGCTGAAATAGTTTCATGTCTCTTAACTTGTAAGGATCTTTTCCATGTCTACATGTATGCAAGCCTTTTGCTCAATGTCGTTGGTACTACCAGTGCTAGTCACTTTTTCGAATTCTGTTTAACTTGTAGCCTGTTACCTGCAGTACAAATTCTTTGTTGATGGGGAGTGGCGGCACGATGAACGCCAACCCTTTGTTATGGTAGCAAACTATGGAACTGTAAACACTGTTGTCTTATCTACGGAGCCTGATCCTGGTTTGCGCCCAGATACTTCTACCCATGGGGTGAATATGGATGTAGATAATGATGCCTCTCCATGTGTTGTAAGTTTATTTGATAGGACATCATCTGTTCTTGGTTGTCCTTTTGTTATTGACACATTCTTTTTTTGTGTACTAAAAATGAGGCTTAAAAGCAGGGATGTTTGTGGTACATTTTTTATTAAATGTTTATTTCCAAAGTTCCTGCATTCCCACTACGTAAGCATGTCACAGTGCTAGATGTTTCCATGCAGGGTCCTTCTTTGAGAATCTCAGAGGCGGAAGTGGAAGCTTCTCGTCGTCGCATTGCGGCATTTTTGTCCATGAAGACGGCCTATGACTTGCTTCCTGAGTCGGGGAAGGTTTAACATCTTTGTCCATTTCTCCAATATTTTAATATAATAGTTCTTTTGATTGTATTACTTCAATTAGTTAACACAGATCCTCTTTGGTTTTGTTCATTGTGAGATTTCAGGTTATTGCCCTTGATGTTGATTTGCCTGTTAAGCAAGCATTTCATATACTCTATGAACAAGTACTATTTCTTTTCAATGCTCTGATTATTCTCTTGCTAGTTCTCTTGCAGTCTTTATATTGTCTACTGAGGTTCAGAATTCAGTGATTAGTATTCAGTCAACAATGATTACAAATTATCCAATTGTGATAAATTGGCTGATTGGTATTGGCACTTTCTTTTCCTGGGTTAACATATTGTAGATTATTCTTGCAAGCATGCTCTAATTTGTAATATGCATATGGGTAATAAACCTGTTTTTTGATTTTATATATTAAGAGAGAGTTTTTTATTGAAAAAATGAACCGCATGAGCTTTGGAGTCTGTCAACTTGATATGCTAGCACTTGGTATGGGTGAAGTCTTGGCTCAAGTTGATGGGACCTAGGACAATAAGATGGAATTTGGCAAATGCTAATAAAAAGTGATGAAAATAAGTGTTAGAAAAAGCACTAACCGTAAGTTATAAAATGCTGAGTTTTTGTTTGGTAAACTACTAATTTATTGTTCTTAGTTTACGAATGAGTGATGCTTTGATTTGGTAACATATGTGTAATGTGTGCATTCTGGAAATTACAACAAGAACATCTTATTTTGAAATTTGATAAGTGATTAGGAGGCAGACAAAATCAGAAGAGTGAGGATGAGAAGGAAGGTGGACTGGGGTGGGGGTGTGTGGAATCTTATTTTGAATTTCAGGAGCAATTTTAGGAGTGGTAACCGTCACCTTCTTTCAAGTACTTAAAAAAAGCAAATGGGATGTCACTTATTAAAAACCACTTAAATAACCACCACTTACCTATTAATTCTTTTAATAAGTGGTTAACCAAACACCTCAAAATGGTTATAAAAGTGTGAAGTTCTCAAAATAAGTGCTTACCGAACAGGTTCTGTGTCTGCTGTTTGCATATTATTATTGATCCTTCCCTTTAATTTGTTCATCATAATTGAATGCCGAATTGTTTATTTGATATTCTACATGGACTTTGAGGGGCCAAACTCCTTTGGCCTAACAATTGAGCAATCTAAAGATGAACTTTTCAAATTTACATTTGAATTTTTAATGCCTTATGCTTTTCTTTGATTACCGATGTATTCTTAAAATAATTGAGTAAATGCCTTTCTATTGGTTTGTTTTTAGGGAAGTTCCGTGGCTCCTCTATGGGATTCCACGAAGGGACAAATTGTCGGAATTCTCAGTGCATTGGACTTCATATTAATTTTAAGGGAGGTAAATGTTGGTAGTTCCCTTTTTTGTAATTTTTTAGTTGTTAAGATGGAAAGAGAATCATGTATTTTATTAATAACAAAAGATTACAATCTCCTATATATAGGAGAATATATACTTAACCCACAAGTAATCTAATAAATAGATAACATAAATATGCATTTATTCTAAAACTCTCTCTCAAGATAGAGTATTTAACATGCACAGTTTCTTACATAATGACTCTTTGTATTATTAACAAAAAAAAGTATATAACTTAAAAAGAAATGAAAGTGGCAGTAGTAGTAGATGCTGTAGTAGTAGTAGTAGTGACAGACAAGTAGACACAAAATTGATTTTCATGAAATCAGTACAAAAATTAGAGGATAGTACGTGTCCAAGGCACAAATGAACCAGATTTGTAGATAAATGGCAATAAACCAACACAATTAACCTTTCAAACACACCATCATCGAAGGCACAAGAAAAACGTAGACAGCATGTGACCACGCATTAATGAATCAGATTTGTACACAAATGACAACAACTCGGCACAATCAATCTTTCAAACACACCATCACGATCTAGAAGCACAAGAGAAACATAGACAATACATGATTATGCACAAATGAATCAGGTTTATAAACAAATGACAATAAATCAGCGCAATCAACCTTCTAAACACACTATCACGATCCGAAGGCATAAAAGAAACGTAGACAGCAATAGCATGTCGTAGCAATAGTAGTCATTAGAAAAGTTTTGGACTTCTCTATAAATTTAAAACTTCAAGATATTTTTAGTAAATTTTGCAATTTCAGAAAAACTTAGGACTTTTCTACAAAATTTCCATTAAACCCTAATCTCCTTTCTTTTCACTTTCGGTTCCACCTTCTTTGCCTCCTCTGTGGAAGGGGAGGATATGTAACGCTCTACATGTTATGCCAACCTCACTGATTGAATCAACAATGGAAGGGGAGGCCAATGAGAATAGAGAGGCACATCTATCTAGAGAAAAAACAGAAGAAAGACAGTGGAGGACCCAATGTCCTGTTGCTTGTCACTTCTCCATCTCACCAGTTTTATCAACAACGAAGGGGAGGCCGAAGAGAAGAGATGCAAAGCTACTTGGAGAAGAGAAGTAGGAGGAATAGGATGATTGCCACTTCCTATGGTTCCTCTTGCCAAATCCTGCCTTTTTTTGTGCTTTTCTGCCTCCTCTTCTTCTTCTTTTGATGCTTTTTGGAGTGATAGTAACTCCGTTAGGCATGGGAAAAGGAGTAGCAACGAGCACCGACAGATGTGGGAAGAGGACGAGAAAGGAGGAGGTTTTCTTATGGGTCTGTCGCTACCAATGGTGGTGCTACGGTGGCGGCGGCCACTACTCTCTCTCTCTCTTTCAAAACCTATGCTCTATGCTCAGATACCATATTAACATGGAAAGAGAATCTTATATTATATTGATAATAAAGGATTACAATCTTCTATATAGTGGAGAACGTATACTTAACTCACAAGTAATTTAATAAATGGATAACACAAAGATCCATATAAAGATCCATTTACTCTAACATTAACGATAAAGCTTGTACCTTCCTTTGTTCTAGTCACTTTATTTCTGCTTTCATTATAGACACTAAGTTGCATTTATCTAGTGAGTATTATTTCAGATGGTTGAGGAGAATTTTCTCATCAGAGATTTGTCTCTCTATTTAGTGAAAAAATCAAACTGTTTGTAACATCTAGCATGTTTTGTCCAACTGCTTTGGACAGCATATCAGATCCGTTCAAAACTTCAAATGAGACTATAAATGACACTAATGGAGCAAAAGGTCAAGGTGGTTTTTTTTTTGTTTTTGGAAGAAACTCAAGATGACTTGAAGTAAACCTACATCGAACCAAGAATTGGAACACATATCATAGAGTAGGAAGAGAAATTTTGTGCTTTTTGGACTTTTCCCAGCAGGAAAACAGACTTTTGGAATGGGGTACTGTGTTAGTTAAACAGTAAATTATTTGCTAAATCGAGGTTCATTAAACTAGGTCAAGCTGTTTTATGATTTGTGGATGGAACAATTCCATTCAAAGACATCAATCATTGTTAGAGTCAATGTGGAAATGGTTTTTTTTTCGAATTTAGTGTTAAATAGAAATAAAACAAACTCCAGCACTTCATGGTTGGTTTCTAGTAGTTTTGGAGGTTGTGGTAAACAGGTGTTGGGCATACAAGTTTCTCAGTTGCCCACAAATAGAAGCATGCATGGACAAGAAATGTGTTAAAGTGGTATGTGTCAGCCTGTTGGTCATCATGATTATGTTTGTTCTTATAATTGTTTCTGTTATACACTTATAGTCATATGTTGGCCCATTGGTATATAAAGTATTCTCCTGTCTGAAAAGTAGCATGATCTTCTATTTCTTGTGGGTTCTCTTTGCTTTTCTAATTGATTAATTACAACTCGGTGGGTTTATTTTTAATTTGGAAGATTCCTGTTAGTCTGCACAAAGGATTTTTTTAATAAAATTCTTATCTATCTATGATCAATGAACTTTGGTGAACTTGTTGGAATCATGGACTGCTTGAACCCTGCAAACTGAGTAACTGACCTTATTGGTTTTTTTGGTATGTCTGGGTTTTCCTTTATTTTCCTTGCTTTAAAATGCTAATGCTTTTGCATATGCAGCTTGGTAATCATGGCTCCAATCTGACTGAGGAAGAACTCGAGACACATACAATATCTGCTTGGAAGGAGGGAAAGCCACAAATGAAACTTGATGGGCATGGAAGACCACTTCCACGATGTTTAATTTATGTAAGCTTTATTTTTACCATCAATCTGTGGCCTGATCTGTGTAACCTTCTACCAGTCTTTTGACTGTGAAATATGATTTGACAATATGGTTTGACTGCAAGCACAATAACTAACAACAGGCACCATTTTTCGTATGATCGTCCCATGAACTTCTTGCATATATAATTGAATTTTTGATGCATCATCTGTAATGAGTAATCGTTGGTACATTTTCATTCTGGAAATCGCTTAGGAGGCACCTATTATTTAAGAACTTTGATGAAGGCTATGAATGACTGTTAAAAGGAAACTATTTCTAATCCACTCAGCCGACAACATGCTTACAGAGGTGCAGTATAAATTAATGCTGTGATGTTGCAAAGCACCATGTTTATTCCGTATTCTTTCACCATGTGATAGGTCATTTTCTACATTGCTAGTAGGATCCTGTAGAGTGGGTTTGTTGAGTTCATTTTTTAGTACTTCTATGTAATATATAATTTTTGTTGAGGGTGATATTCTTTATCTTGATAGTTAATAGTATGTTATGTATGATCTTCGTTGAGGGTGGTATTTTTTTAAAGATCTTGATCTGTGCTTTGTTTGATTTGTACAGGCTGGTCCACATGACTCATTGAAAGACGTAGCCTTGAAGATTTTGCAGAATGATGTGGCTGCTATTCCAATCATTCATTGTTCTTCAGAAAATGGCTCATCTCACCAGCTATTGCATCTTGCCTGCCTTTCTGAAATTCTGAAATGTTAGTCACGTCATGGCTTCTTCCCCTCTCTCATAGCCACTGAAATATAATTGATGTTTTTGTGGCTTTCATTCATACAGGTATATGCGAACACTATGAACATTCTTCCAGCTTGTTGCCAATACTCCAACAGCCAATATATGCATTTCCTATGGGGACATGGGTCCCTAAAATTGGTGAATCAAACAGGCGGCCTCTAGCAATGTTGAAACAACATGCCTCACTTAGTGCTGCCTTGTCTCTGTTAGTTCAGGGCAAGTACTTTTTTATTTGAAAACTGCTTTGACGTGACATTTCTTAGCCACATGAACTTCTGTGAAACCTTTACTTGCGTGATTGGATAACCTACAATAACCTGCTTTTACAGCTCGGGTCAGTTCTATTCCCGTAGTTGATGAGAATGACTCCTTAGTGGACATATATTCTAGGAGGTATGTTCACTTCGTACCACATTTGTCTTACTTTGTGTATTGGATATGTGCAATTTTAGTTACCATTTTTTGCTGTTTTCAAAGTAATGACCAATCATCTTTGGGCAGTGATATAACAGCTCTGGCTAAAGATAGAGCTTACGCACAGATTCACCTTGATCAAATGAGCATACATCAGGTACATTTACTTAGCACTCTGTTTCACATTATGGTTTATTCTCTGTTCTTTGGTTGGGTTGAAAGGCAGCATATACCATCACCTACCGGGTCGTCCTTGAGATCATTATTGGTTGTCCAGTATTTTCTGATAGGCTGATGCTCATTACATTTGCAACTTCTCCCTTCTTTGCCATACCCAATCTTTAACTCAACTGTCTTTGGTTGGGTTGGAAGGCAGCATATACCATCACCTACAGGGTCGTCCTTCCGATCATTATTGCTTGTCCAATATTTTCTGATAGGCTGATGCTCATTACATTTGCAACTTCTCCCTTCTTAGCCATACCCCATCTTTAACTGAACCATGATTATTGTGCTTTATTCCTCCTAATTTTTCACACTAATTATAGGCATTGCAACTTGTACAAGAGGCGGGTTCCCCATCTTTCAATGGGCAGAGATGTCAGATGTGCCTTCGAACTGATACTCTGCTGAAAGTGATGGATCGTTTGTCGAAGCCTGGTAATTCATCTGAAGTGCAAAATCGTTCTATCTTTTTTTTCTGAACTCTTCAGATATTTCAACAATTATATCCTCTGCCATTCACTTGATTTTCTATTGTTTCATAATTCAGGAGTGCGGAGAGTGATCATCGTGGAAGCTGGAAGCAAGCGTGTTGAGGGCATTATATCCTTGAGTGATGTATTCAAGTTCTTGCTCAGCTAGCTCCAACTATCCACGAAATTCGTCTGGACCAGAAATGCTATTGAAGGCTTCAACAAAGTGTTTGATGGAGTATGCGTCTTTGATTCAACAGACCTCATATGGCCTTTTTAAGATGAGGCCCCAATAGGTCTGTAAATGAGGATATGATTTTTTTCTCACCCTCGAAGTATGTCATTATTATTGTTACTTCCACCACATGTGACCGAAAACCAGTAAAAAGAATAGGAAGTTTCACAGCTGCCATGGATTTTATCAGGTCGTTTACTGATTTGTTAGTACAAATAGATAGATTTTTCTTTTTCCTTTTTTAATCTCAATCTCATGAGAAAATTGAACTTAGTTAACTTTTTATGTACTTTTACTCAATTCTTTCGCCAGTTTATCGTTGTGGAATCCTAGTCTGTACTTTATGAAAACTCTATGTTTTTGGGATCCGTTGTCCATCTACTTTGGTTGGTTACGTCAAGTTGGTTGATCTGTAAGCTTCATGACAGAACGTCTTTGTTGATGGCGAAGGAAATGTACGAAACCGTTTGGGTCTAAATATTTTGTTTTTGCAAACATAAAGTATATTCAAGCTCTAGTTGCTGAACTTGATCATGTCTAATATTGATATTTTCATTTAATGAAAGATCATGCAAGGAAGGTAAAATATCACAATCATCATTAATAAAATCATGAGTAAAAATTTCATCAAATCTTACATACAAACATTCTACAACAACCTTAGTTCTTTTATTGAAAGTTCTGTTTGCCTTACTATGAAGAGAATAGTCTAAGAATAAGTCATTAAATTTGCCATAAAATTTGTCTAAGTTATCTTTAGTGTTGAGAATAAAGCACTTAGACCCAAAATCCTTAAAATATCCAATTATGGGAGTTTTACTATAAAATAATTCAAATAATTTCTTATTTAATATGGGTCGAATAAGAGCTCTATTACAAAAGTAGCAAACAATATAACATTTCCTTCCACAACACTATTCTAAGTTGGAGTCCTAGGAAAAGAAAAATCATTAACAACACCAAACTGATCACAAAACTGAGAAAACTACTCATTTTCAAAATTTTTTCCATGATTACTTCTAATCTTAATTATTTCAAAACCAGTTTATTTTTGTAATAATTTACAAAACTTAACAAATTCATCAAAAATTTTAAGCTTATTTACAAGGAAAAACATTCAAGTAAATATCAAGAAATCATCTACATATGACAAATGCAAATGTTTTTCTACCTAAACTTCTAATTCTAGATGGACCAAACAAATCCATATGCAAGAGGAGTTTTTGTAGAGACATCGTTTATTGACTTAAATGAGTTCTTTGTTAACTTTCCTTTTTGACATGCATCACACAAATAATCAATTTTAAAATTGTGTTTAGGCAATCTTTAAACCAAATCCTTTTTAAACAAGTTTGTTAATCTCTTCATATTAACATGTCTAAGTCTCTTGTGTCATAAAATGATTTCCTCATTTGAGGCTAATAGTCACTTTCCTTCAATAGGTATCTGTTTAGAAATACAAATTTTATAAATATTATTATGTCATAAACCTTTATAAAGCATATCAAGAGCAACATTATCAAAAGCATTATCATGAAGAAGACAATAATCCTTTTTACGAAATGAAACAACAAAATCTTTATCACACAATTGTAACGCCTCGAACCCGGACACGTTACCAAAACACAGTATCACAAGCATAATTACACAAAATTACAGAACAATAGAACTGTAACTAAGGCTCACCTTCAAGATCTTGATGTGCTGCTAGAAGTTCCAATTCCAGCACCGGAACCTGGCTGCACGCGGTCTACACCTGAAAACCAAATAGCACGCGTGAGTGACATCTAAGTCACCCAGTACACGCCCCCAAAAACACACAACCACAAAGAAAACTCGACAAAACCAAAAGAAACTTGTTACTTAACATTTTGCAAAACTTAGTTTTCTCCTTTGAAAATCATTCTCTTTTATTAAACAATCACTTGGGAATCCAATCCCAAAACCAAATTCTTTTCTTATAAAACATTCCTTTCAAAATCCTTTTGGAGTTCATTTTCCTTTTTCCAAAACAATTCCATTTTCATATTGGGGATTTTTTCCCAAAATACACTTTCAAAACACACATTCTAACCAGATCTAGCCTAAAACACAAGGCCCCACTGGGCTCAAAACCAAATCACAAACACTGGCTGGCAACTAGTTAAAACACCATCATTTCTTTTTCCAGGATTCTAGGACCATTTCACAAGTCCAATCCTGACCACACACATTTTTCTTACTTATTCAGTTTCCACTTTCATTACTGTTGTTACCTTGATCAGTGGTAATCTGGCACACAAGCAGTAGGTGAGGACATCCTTCTCCAACCTCCCTGCACTGCCGCGATGAGATTCCCCGTGCGGGATGTCATCACCCCGGCCAACAAGCCTCACATTTCTTGTTCCTCACAAGAGCACGGAGATACGTCTCTGAAGACGCCCTAGTCGGTGACCCGAACAACTAGGTCCAATGACCCAGGCTCAGCCTACACCGCTTCGAGCTCGGTGACCTGAACAACTAGGTACAACTACCCAGGCTCAGCCTACACCGGCAGTGACCCAAACAACTAGGCTCAAAAGCCCAGGCTCAACCTACACTGCTACGAGGAACTCGATGACCCGAACAACTAGGCTCAAAGGCCCAGGCTCAGCCTACACCGGCTCGAAGCTCGGAACCACAGTCTTTTCACAACACATTATTAGTGTTCCAAAACTCTTTCCAGTTTTCCAAAAACCCATTTTCCATTTCATTCTTTCCGTTGCAGGACTCTGTTCCTTGCAACACACGACCCTCCACTGGGGTCCCAACTCAGGCCATCAAAGCCACAATAAAACCATAAATTGGGTCTCAAGCCCAAAAACCACACAAAACCATCTTTTAAATCATTCGTAGGGTCAAAACCCAAAACCACACCCAAATCCATTATTTGGGGTACCACATGCCTCCATGTCATTACACGGGGCAAACACCAATCACATAAATCCATCATGCCAAAACAACCACTTAACATCATTAAAACCACATTAAAACCACATTAAAACCTTAACAAATCAGGGCAAAAACGGCATACCGTTTTCCCAATTCGGTATGTCGAAATCCCTTGATTCGGCATACCGAAGGGGAATTTCGGTATACCGAAATCTCCTGATTCGGTATACCGAATCCCTGTTAGATTATCAGGTTCAGGGGAATCGGTCGATCGATTTCCTCCGGTCGTCCGAGGCCAAAAACACAGGGTACCGCCTGAGAGCAAAACGGTATGCCGAATCCAATTCGGTATATCGTTTTCTGCTGTTGCAGAAAACTCCCCAGCCACCGTCCTCCTTTTCTCCCCCAAATGAGAGTAAGGATCGGACCTCCCAAACAAACACCATAAATTCTCATAAAAACATGGGGTGTAGACCCTAAAGTTTACTTCAAAACCCCTCAAACTATTCAAGATTTCATCAACCACACAGAAAGATATAAATTCGCAAAGGAAACATGCTCAGAAATAAACCTTAAAACATTTAAGGCAAAAACTCCACAAAACTCCCAAAATCCACGCAAACTAACATGATCCTTACACAAACACATCATAGAACTCATTCCCAATCATATCATGATTTTCTACAACTTTTCATGCATTTATTACGATTTTCATGCATTTAACCTACTGTTAACCAAAAATAGAACGGAAGGAGAAGAAGGATCGCGTACCTCACCCAGGCCTTAGGCGACCCTTACCACACTCCGACAAGCCTCCACAAGCTCCGGCGGAAGGCACGGACGACTCACCACCTCCTCCCACTCGCGCGCCTTAGCTCCCTTTCTTCTCTTCCTTTCCTTTCTCACCGCACACTTCCTCTGCTCTGCCCACTCCTGCTCCCTCTTATCTCTGCCACCGTCCACATGGCGCCGGCCACCCATCCCGTCGGATGAGATGGGGAGGCACGAGCCTCCGTCGCTAGTGGCACGGGTGGAAGAAGAGAAAGAAGAAGAAGAAGAGATCAGTGGTGGAAGGGCGTGATTCGCGAGAGAAAAGAAGGAAAAAGAGGAAGAAAAGAAAAGAGGAAAGAATAACACGCAAATCGAGACAACTGTGTATCTTCAAACCGGACTCCACATGGGTCCCAAATCACATGCAGATGCACAGAAAGCCAACTACAACCACACACAACCAAGAAACAACAGATTACCCATTAATAAACCATTAAACACAATATTGCAAATAACTACATGGTTTATAATAAAATGGATAATCAGGCCCAGATGTTACAACAATTGACTAGTACTTATTAAATTATGCTTTAATCCTTCTACAAAAAAGACTTTTTCAACAAGAGGTTTAGAAGAATTACCAATACTACCAACTCCAACAATTTTACCTTTTTTATTATCAAGAAAAACTACAGATCCACCATAACTATTCCTCAAGAAGTTTAAGTTCTTATGACTTGAACAATCTTTATTCATGACTCATTTTGATTCACGTACTTTGTCCTGCATTAATCACATTTAATATTTCTTTTGGTATCCATGCTTTGTTGGGTTCATACTTGTTAGCTATAGGATATATAACAATATAATTTGAAATGCTAACTTTAGGATTCCAGAATTTCCTAATATTAAGAACATTACTTTTTCTAATAGTAATAGATGTATGGCTAGAAGAATGAGTATACGGATTAATTATATCCTAATCCAGATTTGTTATAGGATATGTTAGGATTACAAAGCAACATATTTAAATTATCTCTATTACTTATGAACTTGCAAATAATAACATCTTTATCAACAATTTTCTTATTTAATGCAGTAATGTCATCAATATAACATGCATTTTAAGATAACAATTCATCACATTTAGTATTTAAGACTTCATTATCATGTATAAGAGATTTAATGTTAGATACACATGAATTTTTGCTTTCTATATATGTAGAAATCTCATTTTCTAAATAAGTCATTTGTTTCTTGTATGTTTTATTCAAATAGTAAATATTTGAATATCTCTCATATAACTCATTAAAAACATCAATGAATTCAGTAAAAGAAAAATCACTTATTAACTTGGATACCTCAGATTTCATGGCCAGGAAGCACGTATTTGCTGCTTCCTCTACATTACTCGAGTTATTGCTTGAACCATCGCAATCACTTTGATCTCAATTGGCTTGATATGCTTTCTTTTTCTTGTCATCTTTTCTCTATGAAGTTTGTACAAGAGGACATTCTTTGATCATGTGGCTGAGCTTCTTACATCTTACATTTCTTGATTGTTTATCTTTTGAGTAGTTGACCTGTGATTGTTTCGACAACGTATTTGATAGAAAGACTTTCCTTTCTTTAAAAAATTCTTAAATTTCTTTGTAATTAGAGCTAATACCTCATTCGAATTAGAGACTTTAGAACTTGAGTAAGCCTTCAAAGTTATTCTATGCTTATTTAACTCTTGATCTTCTCGTTTGTTTTTCTTTACCTTATAAGCCATTAAGCTTCCCAAGAGTTGCTTTAAGGTGATTATTGATAAATCCTCTACTTCTTTGATCATCATGGTCTTTTTCTCCCAATCATTTGTAAGTGATCGAAGAATTTTTCTAATCAGATTAGTCTGCGTATACTCTTTTCCAAGACTTTAAAGACCATTAGTAATATCAATGAAACGAGTATACATATTAACAATGCTTTCTTTTGGTTTCATCTTAAACAATTCATATTTATGTACAAACAAGTTAATTTTTGTTTCTTTGACATAACTACTACCTTCATGTGTAACTTCTAAAGTATGCTACATGTCATATGTAGAGGTGCAAGTAGAAATTTTAGAAAACTCAATCTTGTCTAGTGAACAATACAAAGCATTCATGACATTAGTATTTAGATTGACCTTTTTTAGAAAACTCATCCCAAATGCTAAAGTTCGTAGTAGGGGAGAATACTTATTAATCATAGTATTCCAAAGCTCAAAATTCAAATATTACAAGTAGATCATCATTCTACGTTTCCAATAATTATAGTTTGATTTATTAAATAAAGAAGGTCTAGTTGCAGAATAACCTTCTACAAAGGTAGAAAAGATTAGTGCGGTCATAACAAAGATAAATTAAAAAACAAATTGAAAATACAACAACAAAGAAATAAGACCACGATACCAATTGAAGGAATGAAAAAAACTTTAGAAGGGGAGTTGAATAGAGTATTATGTTGATATATATAATTAATCGATTAAACACCAAAAATTAAAAGATCTCACCAAATATATTGATAATCATTCACCATAGATATTTTATATTGATTTGTACTCTGTTTTACTTTAGTTTCTATACACCACCGTTTTGTGAAGTTTCACTACTCTTCTCCTTTAAAAGGGTGGAAAAGTACCTATGTACACATCTTACTAAATCCTTCACATGCTAAACGATCCAAGCACACCCTATCTTACAATAGAAAGATTGAGAGATTGAAGATCAAATGATCACAAGAGAAATGGAATAAATGGAACTTTTGATAATTATCTAGAAAGACTTGAAGATGATAGAAAGTGTAGAAATTTTTGTGTCTTGAAAAGTCTTAGATGTCTTTCTATAAACCTATAAAAAAACAATCATTAAAATAATTTAGGTTGGCATCTGCAACACCTAGTAGATGTTCATTCAAACTTAGAGTTGAATGGAACACTCCAACGAACGTCCGATAATTCACTAATTCGAAGTAGAGCTTTAACGGTCGTCTGAAAATCTACTATGTTCGTAATACGTCTCAGTGGGCTTTCGAAAATGCCCTACATTGTTTTTTTTTTGGGACCATGGTAAGTATTAGTGATATATATTAGCCACGGCGTGAGCCAGTGGTCAAAAAGAAGTAACAAAATTTAGGCAATGTTCATGCCAATATTACAAATGCCAAGATTGACAATGTAAAAGCGAAAATTAAGGCAATGTTCATGCCAATATTACAAGTGCCAAGACTGGCAATGTAAAAGCGAAAAAAAGAAGAAGGTAAACAAAGGACGAGTCTACTGCTGCGTAATATCATCAGACGGGGTAGCAGCGACAGAAGGGGTGTTGGAGTCGACGGAGGGAGGAGCTTCAGCAGAGGTAGGAAAGGTTTCTGCCCAAGCAGCCTTCATTGAAGCGACAGAGCTCCTCAAGTCCTCCTTGTCATTACCTGGAAGAAGAAATTCTAACCAGAACTCCATTAGTCCAATAATATCAGAAATAGAAATAAACACTGGTTTAGAAATGTTCCGAAAGATCCTGGCATTCCTCTCTTTCCAGGTAACCCAAAAAATGGCCTGAATGAGGAGGAACCAGTTGAAACTTGACAATGGGTAATTAAGAGCAGGTTTATGTGCATAAAGATCCTCTAGGCAATCATATCCAGGATGAAGCCTTTGAGAAAGAAAGAATTTCCATATTTTAGAAACGAAATCACAAAACAAGAAAAGATGTTTGTTAGATTCCAAATTGAAATTGCAAAAAATACAAGCAGAAGAACCAATCCATCCTCTCTTAAGGAGATTTTCCTTAGTCAAATTTTTATTATGCAATACAAGTCATGAAAAAATCCTTATTTTAAGAGGGGCAGAAGTTTTCCAGATCTGCTTAAAAAAAGCAGAACGAATCCCACCATCATTCAGAATGGAGTAGTAGGATTTCACAGAGAAAGAAGAAGAACTGGAGGGGGACCAACTAAGGCAGTCGCTGTTTGCCTCCAAAGAAATAGAAAGCAGAATATCAGACAGAGAATCAAGTTGTGTTTGTAAAGCATC
>JAMKQA010250228.1:0-26746 GCA_024699735.1 Posidonia australis | reverse complement strand
AATCCATTGTTTCTTTTCAACAAAATCGTACTATGGATATTGACTCCTTGGGAGCGACTATTGGTCATTTTGGTGGAGATGAGCATGCCTCCACTCCTGCTTTTGATGAGGGTAACCCTCTGTGATGGCTAAATGCTTCTTAGCCGTATTCTGGGAGGTTTCAGTTGTCCTCCTTGTTCCATTTTTGAGGCCTGTAACTAAGCCCTATGTTTTGGCACCATTTGATACTGTTTCTCAGTTGCTAAATTTTCTATATTGTTTAGACAATGGACTATCTGTGGTTTAAGGATTGGAATATATATAAAAAATACAGGTTACCAGTTTCAAAAAAAAAAAAAATATACTACGAGTACTACTATACAATGAAATTAACAGAAAATGTAACAAAGTGAATAATTAATAATCTGAGTTTGATACGCTAATAGATCTGTTTGTGAAAAAGAGCAGAAAAGTAAAGGGGCATAGACTATTAACAAACGTGTTAATCATACAAAAAAAAAGCATGTGAATAACATTCCTCCCCTAATTTCCTTATGATAAAATTCTATAAGAAATTGAAAAAAATGGATAATGTTTGACAAATTAATGATCTCATTAAGAAACTATATATATATATATATCCAGGATAAAGTATGGAGGTTCAAAAGCTCTTAACAGTATCCACAATGAGTTCATGAATTAGTTGGTTACATCTTCTCTTCACACAAGAGGAAACCAAAGCCCGAATTTTCATTAGTGGATTTTTTAAAAGTGGTTTCCCTCCCACTTAAGCGTGAGCTTTTCTCTCCATCAGAAGTTGTGATGCTTTCCTCTTCACCATTGCATGGATGAATTCCAAAGTTACGGTATAATCTCAAAACAAAAAGGAGGATGATAAAGGATTTTGGTTGATATTGTCTTGGAATTTGTTAGGATATAGGTATTCTTTTAATTTAAGTTAAAGTTTATAGAGATTTTCTAATTCCTAAACACAAAAGTTAGTTTCATGTTTTTTTTAACTTAAGATTTAAGTTAATGTCAAATCTGCAATCACTTAATCAAATGATACAACACACACACACACATCCTTACTTTTGTTGGTAAAGTTGGTCCTTGCTTTTGTTGGTAAGACTTGTCCTTCCATTATAGACACCAATATATGATCACAGCCATTCATTGAAAATGAAAAAAAAAACACATAAATAAAATTATCAATAAATCAACTATGGTAACTACCTGTTTGTTACGCTGGGTGTAATCTTTTGAAAAACAAAAAAACGAGGAATTCCTACATTTATGCTCATCTCTTGAAATAAGCAAAATCTACCTACAACTACCTTAATCTACCAAATTCCGGCAAGCCACCGAGATGTTGTGTCGTACCACTCCCAGAGATGTCCCTTTAGATTCGCTTATCACTCTTGGATTCGTTTGGAAGCAAGTTTCCTCTCTATTCTCCCTTCCTTTTCAGATCGTTGGTATTGTTGCTTTTCAATTTTTGGGTTTCTGATGTAATTCAATGTGTTTTTGATTTTCTGGTTTCTGATCATAGCCATCGTCATCGATTCTAACTACACCTATTCTAGCAAGCCATTGAGACACCACGTCGTACCACTCCAGGAGATGCCCCTTCAGATCCAACTTAACGCTCTAGGATTCGTACGGAATTGAGCTTCCTTTCTTCTCTTCCTCCTTCTTTGGATCATTGGTGTTGTTGATATTCAATTTTCAGGTTTCTACTGTGATTCGATGTGTTTGTGGGATGCTCTTAGAGGGGTTTTTTGTGTGGAAACTGTTACATCTATTATGGATGGTTCTAGATCTAGATTTTGCCTTCAATGATTGTAGATGTTTTGTGTGTTATGTATTGATCACATAGATTAGTGGGATTTTGGAATTTGAATATCTCATCACGTGGACCATGCTCTCTCTCTCTCTCTCTCTAGAACCTCTTATTGAAAAAATATTTCTTTTCTTCAATTTAACCAGTATTATTACAAAATGACATTTAATGTTATTGAAACTAACTAATTTCTTCATCAATCTATTACTGAAACTAATCATGTTCATTTTTCATAGGAATGCAGATATCTTAAGTTTCAACTTGGGATTAACTCAAACTTCTTAAGAAGACAAGGTACAATCAAGTTCTTCTACAAATACACGAAGTTAGTGAAAGAGTTGACAATCAAGGCGCAATCAAGTACCTGCAACACATTAACATAAAACAAATACAATCATTAAAACGTAACATCAAAACTAAAACTAAAAGATAATACTGTTAAACATAACACTATTTTCATAACTTAAAATTTTCAATACAATAAAATCGTATCCATAATTTGACAAGAGTATAAATAGTAAAAACATTATAGTATCATAAATACAATCAACCACCAGGTGTTATTGATACTAAAACTAAAATGAAAAAAACTAGAAATATATTACTTAAACTATTATTAATACAAAGTAAACACACATGTATTACAAGAACTTCGTCGCTTTTATATAATGAACAACAAATATGGAAGGCGAATCATCTTTATAAATTGATGCTATGTGGTAATCAATATTAACATAAATACTACTACCTTAAAACAAGGAACATTAAAAAAAAAAGTTGTGCTTCCAAAAAAACCCGCACATTATTAGTGCTTGTGTGGTGCTCTCATTTCAATATCCTGTGTTATTTGATTTATTTCTCTTCTATCAAATTCATAAACGTGGGAAAGATTCACAATTTAAATGTAGGTTACATGTGATGTAAGATTCTCACCATCACTGTACGCTGGAATGATTCATTTTTTAGACATGCATGACTAAGGTTGTAAGTTGGGTCGGATATAGGATTGACGTTTATCCTTACTCATGCCTTAGTAGTGGGTGATAGGTCGGATCAATATCCATTTCTAAAAAACTTAACCGTACCCTATCCACTACCCTTTTGGTTAGTGGATAGCGATGTAGGTTAACAAGTTATTAAATTCTGTTGTAATAATAATGTATATTTAATTACACATTATTTGTTTTAGGTTATATTTGAAATATACTAATTTACTACTGTATGTAAAATATCTCACAATCCAATCCAAGAAAAGAAAAGAAAAGAAATTTACTTCTATCAATTTTTTTACATGTATAAGATTATGTACAAATACTAAGCAGATGGATCAGTAGTCAATTAAGTGTTGAGTTGATAATGATTTCTACTTTTTCGTTGAATTGGCCATTTGAGTTGGGAATAGGGATTAGAGATGTATGACAGTATGGTTTAAGATTGACTGTGAGGAATAAAGATTTTTTATTTTTAGGGTTTGATTTAGCTTTCTATATATATGTGTGTGTAGTAACAGTTATACTTACGGACTAAAGCGTTAACGGGTGACCTTAAATAGTACACACTTACTCTTATCCACTAAGAAGATGGTGAAGCAAGTAACAGATTAACGGGTGAACGAGTTGATAAAATCTCTACCCTTACCTGTTCTTAACGGATTAAGTCAGATCAGATTAACGGGTCTACCCTTATCCACTTATAGTCCTATGCATGACATGTGGAAAGATTCACGGTCTCACCAAGGGAGTAAAATAAAAGGAAAATATTCAATCTCTTCATAACTAAAGAGAGTAATAAAAGGATGTTATAGATTTATTGTTACATCACATGTGGAAAAATATTTTATCGTAACTACTTAAAGTAAAAAAAAAAGAAGTTACAGATTTGATGACACATAACTATAGATATTTCAAAATAAATAAATAAATAAATCATTTAAAATAATAATAACAATAAAAATGATATGTGATTTTAATAGTAGATGATCAAGAATCTTATAAAAAAAAACTAAGAACGAATTTTATTTGATAATTTGTCTATATATATGTGTGTAATTTTAACAGTAGATAATCAAAAGTCTTATCAAACAGAAATAAAGACGAACTATATATATTTGATCGGTTGTAAATAATAAAGACTGTGCCATTCCCATGGAAATTTGGCTCCCATGGAAACCCCTTAGCAACAATAATTGCTTTCCGTAAAAGTCTCATCATCTAAATTTGAAACCAGGATAAGAAAGAAGCATCCAAAATCTCATCTTTATTCGCGATTAGTATAGCGACTCGTATTTTGGATAGAATCAAGATCCTATCATGTAGCTTGGTAGTAGCCTAGAACCTGAGGGCTCTTTTTTTTCCTCCTATCTGATCCACCCGAAACACGCGACTCGAGGGTTTACTGAGCTAGAATTAGGAGAGAGAGGGATCTTTTAGTAGTGGAGAGA
The DNA here is from genome assembly GCA_024699735.1 of Posidonia australis. Classification (NCBI taxonomy): domain Eukaryota; kingdom Viridiplantae; phylum Streptophyta; class Magnoliopsida; order Alismatales; family Posidoniaceae; genus Posidonia; species Posidonia australis. The sequence goes on along the minus strand of JAMKQA010250228.1, from coordinate 22,484 downwards.
GTGTCACTTCTTAGATTCCACATTTCTTCGAGAATGTCAACCGTCATCTAGATATACGTCTTCTATAGTTGTACTTAAAAACAAGAATGCCAATCGTCATCTAGATACACAACGTCTATAGTCATTTTCATTAACTCTCTATCATATCCCTCCAAATGAAAACCATCTATTCTAAATAAGTTGTTTTGATATAAATCGTAGGATAATAATCCAAGAATTAGTATTAACTTTACCTCAAAATATCATTTTAATGTAAAACCTATCTGATCTCAATCCTATCTACATATATGTGTGTGTACCACCGTCAGACGCCTTCGTGGAGGAACTTTGCGTTTACCGGGGGGGGGATAGTGAAGAGTAACAACCTGTCAAATATGTGCTATAATTGCAGTCTGAGCGATCAAATCCTGTGGTTTAAGCATATGCAGAAGCGCATTTCGTCGCATGCTTTTCGTTGTAAACATGAAGCTAAATGATTATATCATAGCATTTAAAGACGGACCAAGTACAAATGAGGTTAGGACCTTTGGCCGCTGATCATTGAGACCATTCTCAAAGAAATTGAGGTATGATTTAAGTTTGGGTGCTAATTACTCGTGTCCAAATTAATTAGAATATATGTGATAATTGCATTATCTTTCTGCTGCTAGTCTATTCTCATAATTTTTTTTTTTTTTGATATCGGTAAGTTGAATTGAATTTAATCCCATTGGTTATGAAAACCACCACTAAGGGAATACTAAGTCCAAAATGTTACAAAATTTGGAACAAACAGTTTCAGAGAAATCATGGCAATGTTTTAGCCTTAAACATACAAACCAGAAAATAGTGATGTTTTAAATCAAAATAGTATCTTGGCAAGATACTCATGGCCCAATTCCATCACCGGTAGAACTAGGAATATTGTTAAGCTCAGAGAGTTGAGGCTGATTAGCCTCAAATGAGCCCCTGAAAGAAGAGGGAAGGTTTGAAGCTTGTTTTGTAGTCCATACAGTGGTCATATCAGTGATGGAGTGAAGAAGTTCATCTTTCTCAAACCCTATGGCAAAAATGTCTATCCAGTGATACATTAGGGAAATGATATCAGAAAGAATAAGTGAATGAGATTTACAAGAGTCCTTGAAAATTCTGTTATTTCTCTCCTTCCAAGTCAACCAGAGGATGATTTGAAGTAAAACAACTCAACCGCAATTATTTAAATGAAATCTAAGTGGAGGCATAGAATTAAATAAATCTGCAATACAGAAATAACCAGGATAAAAATCAGAGGTTAAAAAAAAATCTCCATATGTACCATATATAGAAGCAGTTAATAAATAAGTGAGTATTTGTCTCTCCGTGCGAGTTGCATAAAATACAATTGTGTAGACCATTCTATCCTCTTTTGGCTAAATTTTCTTTAGTCAAATTCTTGTTGTACAAAACCATCCAAGAGAATAATTTGACTTTTAAGGAAGCCCGGCTATGCCAAATGAGGCTGTAAAAGGGAAATCTAATACCACCATCATTTAAGGTGTTGTAACAGGAGTTAATAGAGAAGATATAATTTTTGTTGGACAGTCATAACAGGTTGTCGCTGTCGTACCTTAAAGAAATTGATTGCAAAAGAGCGGCCAAGGAATCAGCCTGAGATTGAAGGAGAATATAATCATCCAACTGTACATTAGAATGAGCAATTAGTTTGTTGAAATTAACCCTGTAGAGATCCAAGGTTTGTTTGATGGAAGCTTTTTTAAACCTAATTACAGAGAAGAGTTCAGGGAATTGAACTTTGAGTTTAATCTCATTCCACCACTTATTTTCTCAGAATAAAGTATTATTGCCATTCTATACATGAAAGGTGGTGAAACAGTTAAGAATGTCAAAGCAATTTTTCAAACTATGCCAGAGAGGGGAGCAGTTGTTGGCAAAAGAATTTAATAAAACACCAGGCCAAACTTTATAAAGGTATCTTGCCCTCACAAGTTCCTTCCATTTCATGTGGCAGTTCTCAGAGAGTAATTGCCATAGAAGCTTAGTTTTCAGAGCTAGATTGAAGTTTCTGAGATTAATAATCCTCCAACCTTTTTGCTTTTTGGATCTACACAGTGTTGCTCATTTAATTAGATGCATACCTTTATGATTAGAAAAATAGGAGTTCCATAGAAATCTACTTCTAATCTTATCAATATCTTTCTCCACTTTACTAGGCATATGCAGCACTGACAGATAATAAGTAGGAATGGTTGATAAGACTGAGTTTAGCAATGTCAGTCTACCACCTAGGGATAGATGTTTTGCCTTCCATTGGAATAATTTATGTGAGATATTTTCAATTACTGGAATCCAATCATTATGAGTGGCTTTCCTATAATGTAAAGCTAAATCAAGATATATGAGTGGTAAATCAGTATTCCCACAGCCTAAGATTTTACAGGAGCTGACAATAGAGGCCTAACTCACCCCTATTCCAGATATTGAGGCCTTACTCACCCCATTCTCATAAGTTTGACATCGTCTTTATCGTGGAGTTTTACACATTGCGGTCTGGACCGCGTGGGCTACATCGGTGCGGTCCCGGCCCATTTCACTGTTCGCGCTTTTTAATTTTTTCAGGAAAAAAGATTCCTTTGATCTCCACCGTTCATTGATTCGTAAATGATTTTATTCACTTCAGTTGCAGTTTTTAATTTAACGACGAAGAATTTAATGGCTCCCGCTGTATCCAACTACCCGCTCTTTATTTATTTATTGTTTTTTTCTTTTGACAATTGTGCTTCCACAATATTAAAGAATGGGAAAGATTCCAATCAATTCGAACAAAACAGTTGGAAAAGGAGTTCGCTTCGTAAGTGAGGCAGAAATTGCACATGGTTTAGTTTGTAAAGTATCGTCTAATAGTTGAGATTTAATCATGTAATAATTCATGTATATAAAATCTTCTATATTGAAAGATAGCATTCCAATTATATTCAATTATTTATTAATTCCACCAAATTTGTTAAATCTTCAACAGTTTTTAAAATTGTGATCTTGAATTTGGAGAAGTTCTCCAATGAGGTCGCACCATGACAATAATCTACGCTCATAATAGAAAAAAATTGCATTTGGTTTTCTATTTTTATTTATTTTCATTTTTTTATTTTTTCATTAATTTTATGTTCTTTATTCATTTCTATTACGTGCTCGTTATTTCTGTTATTTATTTTAATAATAGGGAAAAAAATAAACATGTGATTTATTTTAATGATAGGAAAAAAATAAAATCAAATGATGTGCCTAGACTACTACAAGCAGACTGCATTTGAAAATTTCCACTTGAATTTGTTGTCAATGGGGAGAAAATTTCATAATTGATTTGCCATCCAAAAATTTTAAAATATATGTTGATTATGTAATTTTCAAATTAAATCCCTAACACATATCCCACCCATGAAAAACTATTTCGCCCACCTCCATCTCGATTGCGCTCTTCCTTGTGGCTCTCGCCACACGTTCTGATGTCTCCACATCGTACATCCCTACGTTCCACGCCACATGTTCCGACATCTCCACGCCATACATTTCAAATCCCATTCTCAATCTTTTCTCTGTCCTCACCAGCCATACACTATCTTCTCCTCTTATACACTACGACATGACCATGTTCATACACATTCGATTATGTGTATTGTATATGTTTTTTTCTACTTAATTATTTATGTATTATTTTAGAATTGTTGTTTAGTTAATATCAATCATGTGCATAAAAATAATAAATCATTTGATTTTGTATTTATCATGCTTTTCATGAAAGTCATTGTGGGATATATAAATGATCTATTTGAGGCATTGTAGTGAAAGACATTATAAATGCTATGAATAAGTAATTTCTTTTGAAAAATGATGAAAGTAAATGAAAGTCATTTGTAAAAGAAGTTTGTGTATTTTGTGTAAGACATAACATAGAAATTAAATGAATGGGTGATATCTATAGACCAACTGAAAAGAAAAATATGCACCATTACATATTTAATATTTTCAAGTTTGTAATTAATTTATTGCTAATCGAACTTGATGTTCATTTCAATAAGTAAAACATTGAGTTACTTTTGTGTGTGGCATGCCTTGACCCAAATGATAAGTTTGTTTTTTTTGAAAAAAATAAATATGATTCGACTTGTAGAATTCTATTCTTCATATTTCTTTAAAAAGGATGACTTCCTTCACAGCTTGACTTGTATATCTCACATATATGATCTACTTTGGTGTATTGTCAAACGAATAGAATTAGTGCACTTGCTAAACTAATAAAGAAAAAGAGTCAACTGGTAGTTTTTGCTTAGCCTCTCAGCTTATAAAATTAATAATGCTTTTGCCTATGGTAAATGTCAATGTGTAAAGAATTTTATCTACTATGAATATAAAAATCACATTATAGATTTGGTGATGACTTTATGCACGATTGTCTTATCGTGTAAATCAAGCATGACGTAGTTGCAAAGATCAACTACCGTACCATCACGATACACTTCCAACTCATGTTTCTTCATTGGGAAACTCTTTGATGTAAATTTACGTTTCAAAAAGTTTTATGGTGTTTTCCAATCATATACAAAAGAACATAAATTGAATTTATAGTAACTTTTAGATATTTTTTTATTTATTTGGAAAATATACACTCATTCCATATATTATAGTATGTTTTTGCAACCTTTTAATTGTACTCGTTGGTTGCATGTTTGATTATATGTATACATATTCTTGTGTCTACTAAAAAATTCTCAGTTCCACCACTAGGTGTCGTTAATTTACCATATTTCACATGCAATAGCTTGTTCACTGCATTTTGTAGGTTTTGATTGAGCATGGTGCGTCAACAATAGTGGTTGGATCATCTCTTCCTTTCGACTGCTACACAGGCATGGTTACTGTGTTTCATGTAGCAAAGGTGAAGTTCACAGACTACAGTAATGTCACAAGTTGCGTGCAGTGGTTGAATGAATTCTTGGAGGAACACAATGTAGAAATGCAACAACAGCTCAACCAGATCAAGAAAGTTCATCCCACAATCACCATCATCTACGTTGATTACAACGTGGCGCGATGACCTTCTATCATTCCCTGTTGAAGTTCATTTTGTTTTCAATTCTCCTCTCACTTACTTTTAGTTATAAAAGAAGTCATTTCATGTACTTCAATTTCGAGGTAAGGTAGACAATGTGATGTAGGTTTAACTAATCTATAGCAATTTTAGACTTAAAAGTCTAAAATGTTTGAATTGAAGTTGATATAGTAATTAATTTTAGTCTTTATTTAATTTACTTACTTTTTTTTAAAACAATATGAGATTAAATCCTAAAGTATTATAATATCTCTCATTAATTGAACAATTGATGTCAACAGATTCCACAATCATAACAATCTTATATGTAGGATTCTATAAATGACTCTCACTCTTTTAAATGTAGTACTTACTTCTCATATTTTTGATTGATTTAAGTACTGGTATTGTTTGTAATAACCTAGGTCTAACTGATTCATAACAATCTCGAACTCAACAATCGAACTTAAAATGCTTAAGTTGAAGTTAGTATAGTAGTTGATTACATAGTCTTTATTTAATCCCATTTACTTCCTTTTTTATGCAATATAAGACTAAATCATAGATTATTACAAATAAAACCAAAGCATACCTAAAATAAAATGTATTTGTTTTGTAGTTAACTTGAGACAAATAAATATAATAATGGAGTTATCATCATCGAATTTTCACACCGATAAGTTGAACCTAATCATGTTATCATGTTGTATTGGAAGCAACCATATTATTTTTTCCAAAGCTAAATTCAAACCATATTTAGAAAACAACCACAAATAATAAAAATAATAAAGAAAAATATATAAAAATGACATTGATCCATACAAACCCTGCCGTATACAATTGGCAATCATTAAAAAGCATACACGATGAGAGTACAAGAGAAATCGTAACCCATTTATATCTCATAGTACTTCAAACTGCAATAAGAGTAATTAATTTTTTTGCTTCGAGGAAAAAAAATATGTTGATCTACTGAATGTCCACGTCCTTGTTGAAACGTCTTAACAGTTTTTTTTTTTTTTTTTTTGAAAATGCTACATTTTCAAACGACATCTTATTAGACGTCACCACAAAAAAATATTAATCACACCCAAATCTTATTATTTAATATTTACAACAGTTTAGATGCATCTCTAAAGTAAGGTTTTCTTCCTCGACAGACCATTAGATGTAAGTCTTAATCATGAATTCATGACTACAAGGTTTAAGAACGGACCTTTCAATGTCTGCTGTGGCGGTGGAGGGCCGTTCAACTCTGATCCGATCGATGATTGCGACCATGGGAAGGTGAAGAAGTCATGCGACGATCCTTCCAGCTACATTAGCTGGGATGGGTGGCATTTGAGAGAGGCAGCTTATGGGATCATTGCCAGAGGCTTCTAGGAAGGAACTTTCTCTTATCCTCCCATCAAGGGCACATGTCGTCACATTACCACGGAAGCTAAGACTCCACCAAACAGAATAATCTCCTCCTCGTAATACAATTGCTTCCTCTTCTACTCTATTTATTTATCATATTATAGTCATGTGTCTCCATTGTGATGGAAGAGACCCCACGGCTAGAAACTTTAGCATCTTATGTTTTGTTGGCGATTTCCATGGCAGCGCCAATTGGATTGCTACAGACAAAACAAAAAGCACTCCATAATTAGAGCACCAGCCTGATCATGATCACAAGGCCAATGTGCCTTGGACATGCTGGCGTTATGTCATGCATTGGGATATGTTCATGATTACTTATCACAGTAATGCATGAATACTTTTGGACTGTACATGTAAATGAGAAGTCCTCAGATATCTCTATATAGAGCATTCATCTTTGCCTATCTGATTGAACAACTTGCACAACTAAATTGCTATCTTACATGTTTTATAGTTGCTCAAGAAACAAGTAAAAGTGAAGCATTTTTCTCCTCTTGAAAATAGGGAGAATGTGTTGCTCGAAGAACAAGAAGAGCTTATTATTCTGACTATCACCCTAGTAGACCAGGAGAATTAAAAAGTAGTTATCACCCTAGTAGAATGGGAGAATTAAAAAGTAAATATCATCTTAATAGACCAAGAGAATTAAAAAGTAGTTATTGTTTGCCTGTAATTTTCTTACACTGTTCTTATTTCTTAAGTGTTTTTTTCTGGGTTGGCAATGCTATCTTTGGATTGGCTCCATCAAGAAACATGATTGGAAGTATTAAATTGCCCTAAATCAATTAAATGTGAGAATCATTGTCAATTGATCCACACTTAAAGATAATACATAGTTAAAAGTATAACTAGGATTTCTATTCATTAAATCGTATCATGCAATTATTCACTCATTTCTTGTAACTAAATCTAAATATCGTGTATTATTGTTGATTAAGTATAAATGATGAAGATACAACATCAACTACAAGTTATCAAGTTCTAACATATCATCAGCAAGAACATATCATAAAGAACTACTAGGGTCTATAGTCAAGTTCCATTAGAAATTTAATTTATAAAATTAGAATTAGAATTTTCAAATGTAGCAACACTATTTTCCGCTGGTATGCACAAATTAAAGATAATTTTATAATGAAGGGGCAATAGATAAAAGGATAATTTTCATATAACCCATTAAAATTTATCTCGATTTTTAAAAATTCCTAACATTTGAACACCTGTGACATTACCTTAATGAATGATATCAATTTTAAATAACATACTGTCATTTGTATTATAGTTAGCACCATCAAGACACCTGACCATTGGATCTATAAAACTCTAGATGGGGTTGAAAAGAACGTATGTAATCTAATTTACAAATTTAACAAATTTAATAATCTATCATACTAAAATAATAGAGAAAGCCATGTAAATGAAAGATAAATAACTTATAGTAAGTATATCGCTTGGAAATTGATTTCCAAAGAACGAATTGGATCTTTAATAACAGACAAACATTTGCAAACAAGATAATTAGTTCAAGGACAAAAGTATTTAGGAGTTGAATACGTGAATCAATGCAAGGCCACAATTAATGTGCAACTGTTATGGCAAATTGTACCAAGGCATATACACTTGGGTTCCATGTTACAAGGATATGATGTGCACTTTTGTATTTGTATAAGATGCAGATCTGCAATTCGATAGGAAATGAAGACAGATGTATAATACCTACACATCTTTTTGAACTCGAACCTATCTTCATTTATGGTATATTTCTAGGACATCTTATAACATACATTGCAGGACTCCACATGCTTTTCAAAATACCCCCATAAACAGCACATTCACACATGTGGCCCTGTGCGCTTCGTAATTTCATGTATACACTAAACTTTTAAGCTAAACATACACACCCTTAATTTTTGTACATGTATCCCACGCAGGGATATTATGTAAGTATCATATATATTTATAGGAATATCTTGAAATTAAAAGGTTTATGAATGTATGAGTGTTTGTGGGGTATAAAGGATCATGTAAATGCACCCAAGTATTATCATTATTTTGTCTTCTAGAGTAAAAAGTCAAAAGGATTTAAGAAACATACAACTATCTAATTTTACTTGTACTCAGTAGCCATGAGAAAATCATTTTAAGGTGGGTGATCAACACAAAGTATTTGAATAGAGAAAATTGCTGCATTTATTAGTTTATTAAGACATTGGGACCAGAGAAGTTCAAATATGATGAATGTAGTACTCTTACAACAAAGAACGCTCTGCCACAACATGAGGCCTGCACGGAAAACTGTATGTTAGAAGTTTGACGAATTTATCCGAAATCTTCACAACTTATATGTGAAAGTACAATACATACGATAACTTGGTTGAAACAAATGCCTAAATCTGAACCAGATAATGCGTCTGATTTGTCAATTAGAACCAGCATGCATACAGGAACTACTTTCAACCTACTGCCAAAGGACACTGAAAGGACAACAGACACTGGAAGATACATAAACATGGACGATGCAATTGAGGGTGTGGATCACATGGAAGACTAACCAAAAGGAGAGAGCTACGTAACTAAATTAGAATTACTAAGACTTAATAGTTGTCCTGGAAACCAAATTAGGGTCTTTTCCTGCATCTCTTCTTCGTATGATTGAGGGATCTCGTCTAAATAAGTGGAATTTATTCCCTCTCAGGGATTGTTGGGTGGTATCCTGATGGGATGTAATGCAGCCCTATTGACTTCTTCCCCAACAAATTTCTTTATACTTAGTCAAATTTCTGTCAAGAGACTGTCATGGTCAAGTTAGATAGGTTTCTCATATCTCTTTCCTGGGAAAACCATTTCCTTCGAACTTTATGGTCTGGCAAGCCTCTTCTTATTTCAAACCACATCCCCATCTCCTTAGACACCCATCCTCTTCGGTGGGGCCCTTTCCCTTTCAGGTTCTACGGATCCTGGCTTCTTAAAGAAGGTTTTGATGCCCTGTAGCAACCTCCTGGAACTCTACTTCTTCTCTGGGAAACCTGATAGCTTCTTTTGGGATCAAACTTAGAGCTGTCAAAGCCAACATTAAAACCTGGCTTACTTCAAACAGGAATGATGTCTCAGCCAGGCTGCTGCTTATTGAGCAATCAGTCCAAACACCAGACACTTGAGTTGAATCTACTCAGCTCTCCCCATTCGAAATAGCTCTTAAAATTAGCCTCAGAATCGAACACAATAATCTCCTCCTTAGCCAAAAGCTCTATTGGAAATAACATTCCCATATCCAGTGGCTCAAGGAGGACGGCAATAACTCCTCATTTTTTCACAAACTACCAGTAGGAGGAACACTATCTCATCTCTACAAGTAAATGACACTTTCACCGAATCTAGGAGGTTGTTTTGTAATGAAATCTTCCATTATTTTCACTCTCTATTCAACTGTGCACAGGCTTCAACTTGCATTCTCTCCTGGGATTTAAATCTCCCCATCAAAATATCATCTCCACTCTCTCTAGAAGTCGGCTTCTATGAAGAATAAATTAGGTGCAGTGTGTTCAGGCTAGCTGGAGATAAGTCCTCAGGCCTGGATGGTTTTCCTTTATGTTTCATTCAGCACTTTGAACCTTATCAAAGTGGATTTTTGCTGCTGGTTTGATTTCTTCCATGATTCAGAAGATTCCAATATTCTTAAAAGCATTGAGCAAGCTTTTATTGCTCTTATTCCCAAAAAAATGGTGGTAGAGAAGGTTAACGACTTTCGCCCCATTAGCCTCTTCTTACATAGCTGCTACAAAATTCTTTCTAAATGCTTGGCAAATAACTTCAGCCCTGTATTAAATAATCTCATTGATGATTCTCACAGTGCCTTCCTAAAAGGATGCAGTATTAGTATTTATTTTGCAGTAGCCCAAGAAACTCTCTACTCTCTCCATTCCTCTCACTCAAAAAGGAGTTATGTTCAAGTTCGATTTCAAGAAAGCCTTTAACAACATTAATTGGGACTTCTTGCTAAGTAGTCTAGCTGAGTTTGAATTTGGAGTGGAGACACTTCAATCAAGTGGATTAAAACGTGCATCTCTACCGCTAAATTTTCAATTATCATCAATGGATCCTCCAAGGGATTCTTTAGGCAAGGAGATGAAAAGTCGGTTTGAATGATCTTAGGCAAGGAGATCCTTTATCTCCACGACTTTTCATCCTTGTCACATACATTTTTAATTGAATGCTATGTGTTGAAAAAAACAACCACATTCATGACATCTCCTTCCCTAACAGAAGACCTAATGTTCTTAATATCTAATATGCTACTGACACCTTTCTCTTCCTTACCCCCTTAGAGGAAGGCCCAATCAACCTAAAAAGAATCTTGTGTCGTTTTCAGCCCTATGCTGGTCTTAAGATTAACTTTCATAAGTTTGCCCTTCTGGGCATCGAGATCACAAGTGACAAGGTAGAGAGACTTTGTGCCATCCTAAGGTGTAGTCCTGCCCCTCTACCCATTATCTATCTTGGACTACCTTTACGTTTTAGAGCTGCCTCTGCATTGGTAGTTGATAAAATTACTGCAAGATTAGAAAACGGGAAAGGTAACCCACTCTTCCATTTGCAAGTGGTTTTTATGGAAATCGGGTCCCCTAGGAAACTCTAGTTTCCATTTTACGAGTTAGAAACGAATATGTAGAAGCAAGGCCCAAGATGGCCTTGGTGTGAGAAAAGGTAGAGAAGAAGAAGTTATCTCTTATTGAGTAGTTAGGGTTACATTTATAGGGATATTAGACTTCACTAGTTAAATAGATATCCAATAATCCATTTAACACTTAACACAACATAAGTTATAATCTATATGTTCTAACACTTCCCCTCAAATTGGAGCATACATATCAACCATGCTCAGCATATCACATAAAGATTCAAACACCTACACACTAAGACTCTTTGTGAATATGTCTGCTAACTGCTTAGAAGATTGAGTATAAGGAGTAGAGATAACTCCCCTTATAACTATGTCCCTCACAAAGTAACAGTCAATCTCCACATGTTTTGTACGCTCATGAAATATGGAATTGTTGGTAATGAATATCGCTGCTTGATTGTCACAATACATAGATATAAGGATCTCAATGTCAAAACCAAACTGCTCCAATAGTAACTTCATCCACATCATCTCACAAGCTGTCTGTACCATTGATTTGTACTCAGCCTCTACACTGAATCTAGACACCACATTTTGCTTCTTGCTGCATCATGTCACCAAGATGCCTCCCACATAGGTACAGAAGCCAGATGTGGATTTCCTGTCCCCTTTGTCTCCTACATTTCCTGAATCTGAGTAGGCTACAATCCTGGAGTGTCTATTTTTCTTATATACCAGATCTTTCCTTGGAGCACCCTTCATATATGACAGAACCCGTAAAGCACTCAACCAGTGTACTTTCCTGGGCTCATGCATAAACTGACTCAAAAGGTTAACTGCATATGAAATATCAAGTTTAGTCACAGTCAGATAAATAAGCTTCCCAATCAACCTCCTGTATTAACCAGAATCTTCCAACAATTCTGAGCTGCTGTCCCAGAATGAAGGTGTCTGCTCAATAGGTGTACTCTTCAATTTGTATTCCAGAAGTCCAGTTTCCTGTAGAAGATCCAGAACATATTTTCTTTGTGACAGTGTCATTTTATCATGTGCATACGCAAACTCTATCCCAAGAAAATAGCGAGACTTCTCCATATTCTTTGTCACAAAATGAGCCTGTAGATGATGTTTTACCTCTGCAATCTCCTGAGTATCACTTCCTGTCACAAGTATGTCGTCTACATATACAACTAATATAACACATTCCCCAACTATCGTGCTGTAGAAGACTGAACGGTCCACTGCACACTTCTAGAATCTACTAGTAAAGACCGTCTAAGTGAATTTTCCAAATCACGCTCTGGGACTTTGCTTGATACCATAAATTGCCTTTTTGAGTTTACACACACGATCCTCTCCTTAAGCAACAGACCCTAGAGATTGCTCCATCAGAGCTGACTCCTGCAAGTCCCCATACATAAATGTATTTTTAACATCCAATTGGCACATCTCCCAAGAATGATTGAGTGCCAGAGATAGAAGCACTTTAATGGAATTTAGACGAGCCACAGGTGAGAACGTCTCCTCGTAGTTTATCCCATTTGTCTGAGTGAAGCCCCTAACCGCCAGCTTAGCTTTATATCTATCAATACAGTCATCTGTTTTGTACTTAATGGAGTAGATCCATTTACAGGTGACTACAGTAGCCTCAACAGTACCGACCATCAAGTCCCCTGTGCCACGACCAGTGAAAGTTGCCATCTCCTCATCTATAGTATCCTTCCAATGTGGAATAGAGAGTGCCTCCTAATGATTCCTAGAAAGAGACTGAGAAACAAGAGAAAATGCAAAACTACGAAATCGAAGATGAAGTGAATCATAAGAAACAAAGTTGAAGATAAGATGAGCAGTGCAAGATCTAAAACCTTTTCGTATGACAATGGAAAGGTATGAGGAACTGGGGAACAGATTTGCATCTGCATAAAAGGATGGTTTAGTCTTGGGAGCAACTGGAGCATGTTGGTGCCTTTGGTATACCTGCAAAGGACGAGTGACCTTCGGTGACAAGACAAGCTCCCCTTGAGTAGCTTCATTTTGTAGCTCAACATATGATGGAAGAGGGACAAACACACTGGAAGAGGGAGACTCGTCATAGTATGACACTGACTCGAAAAAGGTAACATCAACAAACACAAAGTACCGCCTAATGGGTGGATGGAAACAACGATATCCCCTTTGAGTCCTGGAATATCCAACAAATACACAATTAATGGACTTTAGGGACAACTTATCTAGACCAAAGGAGAGATTTTGGACAAATACCACATACCCAAAAACTCTAGGGGTCAAACTGAACAGATCGGACTGAGGTCTAAGACGAAGAAGTGGGACTTCTCCACCAAGAGGTGTAGAAGGCATTCTATTGATGAGATATGTAGTTGTAAGCACTGCATCAACCCACAACTGTTTTGACACATGCATATGAACCATTAGAGTGCGGATGACATCTAAAATGTGCCCATGTTTTCGTTTTACAATCTCATTTTACTGTGATGTGTGTGGACATGATGTTTGATGTATAATATCCAATCAAGCACAATAAGAAGCAATTTTATTATGAACAAACTCAAGTGCATTATCAGTACGCAAAACTTTTAGAGTAACATCAAACTAGTTTTTTATTTTCATCACAAAATTTTTTAGAACATCATAGACCAAACGACAATCCTTGAGTAAATATACTTAGGAAACTCTAGAAAAATTATCCATGAAAACTACATAATATCTATGCCCTGAGACAGACTGGACTCTATACGGACCCCAAATATCATAATGAACTGACTGAAAAACAAACGTACTCGATACAAGACACAATCTCCTAAAGGAAGCACGATGGCACTTACCTAACTGACAAGACTCACAGTTAAACTGCAACACAGAACACTAGCGTAAGGCCTATTGAAGCTTCTAATGCGATGGGTGGCCCAACCGGTAGTGCTACAAAGAAAAAGAATCGGAAGCAGACGTCACAAAAGCAAGTCCTTGTGGTATATCATCACGAACCAGTACACTCCATTTCCTCAATCACAGCCCAAGCTATTCCTCTTTCCCGTCTGCAAATCTTGAAAAGTACAATGAAAAGGAAAGAAGGTAACGCAATAGTGTAATTGTTTGGTGATTGCACTAATAGATAACAAATTTACAGGGAAATAAGGACCAAACAAGACTTTATCAAGAGAAAGTTACGAAAAGGCTTGAACCACCCCTTCACCAGAGACAGGACAAGTTCGACCATTGACAATTACCACATTTCGAACATCAAACAGCTGAGATAATCGGGTAAACAAGCTACATGTACCTGACATGTGAGAGGAGACACTGGAATCAATAATCTAAGAGGTATCCCTAGATGCATGGAAGGCACTAGTACCTGAGGAAGTAACCTGAGTAGTCGTGATGGCAGAATCTATGACCTTTAGTTGCTGGAGCCTTTCATAGTCTGTCTGGGAAACTGTAAACGTCTGCTCCTCAGTGGTAGCAGTGGTAGTGTGAGGTTCTGTAGTGACATTCGTCGTCTGAAGTTGGCCAATAATATCCTAGCACTTGTCTATCCTGTGACCCAGCCGTCCACAATGCGTACAGCGAGGACGTCCACTTATCTCCCCCCTACCACGACTTCCACATCGGGAACCACCATGACCTCTTCCCTTAGTAGCGGCCATGGTGGATGACTCTGACACAGTAGATGGCATAACTGTAGAAACCCGAAGAGCCTTGGCAAAGGTAGTCTGTAGGTCTAGAACATTATCAGCTCCCAACACCTGACCCTGATATAAGAACTGCTGGATTCAGGCTAGATAGGTAAGCTACAACTGTCAACTCCTCTCAATACTGTCGTAGACATATGAATCAACAGTCAGTGGCTGATATACATCCAACTCGTCCAGAAGGACACAGAGAGAGGTAAAATGCTCTTAAAAATTGGTTTCGGCTCTTCTGTTGAATAATGTCCAACTAAAATGGTGCAAAATTGGACGATCAAGATATCTTTTTTCAAATAGCTTAAAGGACTTCTTTAGTATCAGTGGTATTAACATCTCTCCTCTGTGGAAAGAAGTCAGGTCCTTCTTTCCAGTTATTAACAATTTCTGCTGGTACTTTGCCCACCAAGGTAATGCTGTCCTATTTTGGGTAAGCAAGTGATCTGGACCTATCTCTCTCAAAACCTCTTTTCCAGATTTGAATTACTTCACAAAGAATCAGAAAATTTCTTTGGCTCAGATCAGAGCCTTTTCCAACAGTGTGTGGGATTCATTCTTCAAGCTTGATCAAAACTTTTCTGTCGCAGCTTCCTCAACTTAGATACCTAGTTGCTTCCTTCACTCCTGATCCCTCAGACGACTTGGTATATTGGACATCTGACAAAGACCTAAAGTATACCGTCAATAGCTGCTATAACTTGGTTAATGATGATGGGGTAAGGTCTCAGTTTTACACAGCCATCAGGAAAGCTAAGACCCCATTAAAAGTGAAAGTAATTGTGTGGTTGGCCATAAAAAACAGAATATTGACCAAGGATAACTTGGTTAGAAGAGGATGGATTGGTTCTCAGATTTGTGTCCTTTGTAATTCAGAGCCAGAATCTTCAACCCATCTATTTTCGCACTGCTCATATCCAAGGAGCATTTGGAATCATTTTATTGATAACACCTCTAATATTTCTAAATCCAAGCCTCAATTTCAAATCTTCGCTTTTGCTTGTATTTGGGTTACATAGCTTATCCGCAATAACAACAGTTTCAGGAATTTTACTAGGCCTACTTTTCACCATATCATCGCTTTATCTTCCTTTTGGGCGTGAAATCTGGGTGGTCATGGTCATTTGGGACAAGCTTCATCAAAGTCTACCAATATCACAGACATTCAAGCCTTCAGGGACTCTACATATGGTCAATCAACTGGTGCCAACATCCCTCCTGCCACTGGTAGCAACTCTGCTGCCATTGGTGAGGCACAGGCAGAAGCTTTAGTTGAGCTTGAGGCCTTCAACCTTGGAGAAGACAACAGACAGGTCACGGAATGGGGTCTGGTTGAGGACGTTGAAGGCAACACCAATGCCCCTTCATTCGATAACAGGCTCAAAGCTGATGCTCTAGTTTGGCTAGAGCACCTTATCCCTACAAGCTTCTTTTGTTTGGCAGCTGGTTCCGGAACTCATCTATTCCGTGGCTACTATCTCTCTATGCCCTTTCTTTTATGCATGAACTTATTTCTTCTTGCCCTGGGCGACCACCCCTTTTGTTTGGGCTTTCAATGGCATTGTACTAAACTTTGGCTTGATGGTGGTTATCATAATCAAGCTTTTAATGATATTATCTTACTGTTTTCAAAAAAAAAAAATGATATTATGATATAAACATGAAAGTTTACCATAACGCCCTAGATTTAGTATTACATTGCTTAGAGAAAAGAAATTAGTGAGTTAAATAAAAACCATGATCAACTACCATAATTATTTCAACTTAAGCATTTTACGCCTTATTGATAAGTTTAAGGTTATGTGGGTCAGTTGGTCCTCAAACATTACAGATGGTATCACAACCTAGTCTAGTCAAAGTTCTTTGCTCAAAGGAGTTGCTATCTCTAGAATCCGACAACCTTTAGTATGGCTGAGGACTTTGGCGAGAGCATCAGTTATTCGAATGGAGAAGGTTGTAACACCTCATATTTAGTTTTATATTGCTTAGGGAAATGAAGTGAATGGACTGAATAAATACTAGGATCAACTGCAATAATAACTTCAACATAAACATCTGAGCATGGTTGATGACTCTCATGTTGTTATGAGTTAGTCCTTGAATGTCATGTACCACTTTCAAGAATACAATAATGGTAAGGCTAATATATGACTCTTACCAAATTAAATCGCTTACATGAGCTCTAAAACTATGGCAGATGCTCCACCTCCACCATTGCAGACACCAGCAACACCAATCTTGCCATTTCTTTGCCTAAGCACCTGGCAAGCATGAAAGGGAGCTAGCATACAAACAAATCTATGAAGTATGTAGAACTCAATGCATTTCCACAAACCAAGTACATAATTACTGAATAAACCATACTTATAATAAACTCAATACATACCCCTAGAAGTGTCACTAAGATGCGAGCTCCACTGCAACCTAAAGGATGCCCCAAAGATACAGCTCCACCATGTACATTCAACTTTTCCTGTAATAAAACACACAAGCAATAGTGGTCGCCACCTAACATTACAATGATGAGTAGAATGTAGAAGTATCTCTAGAAAATCAGGATATCAGGAAGCGTAGGGTTCAAGAAACACAGTTAGTGGAAAGTTGACGATGAAGCTAGGCATCCAACTAAAAATGGTAGGATTTGCCATTTACTAATGAAAATTCCAAACTCTATAAAAAGCCAGAGACAAGGTGTCTACAGCAGAAACAGAATAAAAATAATATTTTATTATACAGGAATATGCTGCAAGAAAAAAAAAAAACTCCATCTGAAGAATATAAAGGTAGAGTTTACCTATTTAATATAAGAACAGAAAAATCGAAATAAAGTTTCAACAAAATATTTTCATGTAAGACTAAAGTTGAATTGGCTTTATAGAAGAAAAAACCTTCAAGAAAAAAGGCTAGAGAAAGCTTAAGAATTTTTTAAATTATTTGATTTCATCTTCATTAAAGGTTTCAATTTTCAAAAGGTAGAAACGCCAATACGATAGATGTCCTAATTCATAACACCATTTCTGTACCTTCCAGATAATAACAAGATCATTTTTGAACGTTAACAAGAAAATATTTCATTCATAAGCACTTGAGTGAAATAGTGAATCAAATGTAACAACTAGAAAAATAGTAAGTTTCATGTTTTCAACAAATGAAAGAGTAAAAGTTAGAAAACAACTCAAATATGAAATATAATATTCAAAGTGGTTCTGCAATTTAGTTCGATAACATACAGAGGGAAGCCCTAGAAGCTTTTGGTTTGCTATAGCCACAACCTGCCATCATTGATAACCGATGATCAGTTTTTGAATGAGCAAAAGCATCTATTAATTAACATAGGGAAAAAAGATCACATACAGAGAAAGCCTCGTTGATTTCATAATAATCAATCTGGGAGGAGTCCAACCCAGCATTTGAAAGTGCTTTCGGGATGGCAAGTGCTGGAGCAGTTGTAAAGAGCTCAGGTGCCTACAGAACAAACTCTATCCATTATTAAACAAGCCCACGTTACAAATACAAGCTAGAAAAGTGATGATCACCAAGCAGAAAAAATTCAAAGATTTTGCTCATATTTGATGCAACAAAATTACAAGCAATTTGTCAAAGAAAATATTGAAACAACAACCTGAGCAGCATCAGCATATCCTTTGACCTTTGCTATCACATGAAGACCTAGTTCCAACGCCTTTTGCCCACTGACTAATACCAATGCTGCAGCCCCATCACTGCAAATTTTTTTAAAATGAATACAGCATGAAACAAAAATTAAAATTTTCTCCATAAGTGGCTTGTCGATAAAATAAAATCTTTAATCTTCAACTTGGTACCAAAGGAACAATTGATGATAAAGTGAACATTTGAGGTTAAACCTACATGAAGAAACCGACTGAGACTACCATGATTATTAGATATGTTATTATGGTAATGGGTTAATGAATATCCATTAACTTTATGTCAATAGTGTAGGCTATATATACATGTAATACTCTTCATTATCAACCTAATTCATCTTTCTACTCTAATATGGTATTAGGAGCTAGGTTTCTCTAAACCTAACCCTAGCCAACCCCAACCTACATCAACCCTAGCCATCGATGTTGCCACCTTCTTTCTCCTTCTCTCCCACTGACAGTTGTACGTCACCTCCACCTCTCTTCTGCTGCTGTAGAAAGTCAAGACAGTCGTCGACCTCCTCAGCCCTCCAACCCCCCTCCTCTGCTGTTGTTGCGCACAACAGGGCCAGTCGTTGGCCTCCTCGACCCTTTGGGCCTCTTCCTCTGCCATAGCCACCAGCCTCCTTGACCTTTCAAGCCTCATCCTTCGGCGCTGTTGCACCTAGTTCACGCTGCCATCGGTCGTTGTGTCTTTAACAACAATCGTCAACTCCCCCTCGAAGGGCTTACTCCTTCGTGTCGGTGATTGTCACCTATCTTTCCTGTTGATTTCTACATGATCTAGGAGTTTTCCAACCCTAACAGCTACCTTCTACCTCTGTTTTGGTGTTTTATCTACATCTCTAAACACTGAACAAAGGTTCTATTGCCTCTCTACTACTATCTACTGTCGTGTCACCTTTATACTAGCATTGAATCACCCTTCTATTCATCATTTCATATCCTCTATACCACCATCTGGTCACTTAGACTCTATGCTACGCTCTGTCAGCAGTACATCCATGAAACTGAATGGAAAGTGCTATCTTCTGTGGACTAAGCCTTTCCAATCCTCTATACCACCATCTGGTCACTTAGACTCTATGCTACGCTCTGTCAGCAGTACATCCATGAAACTGAATGGAAAGTGCTATCTTCTGTGGACTAAGCCTTTCCAAGTCATACTTAGAGCACACAAAAAGATAAAACACGTTACAATGGATCCTCTATATGTCAAAGACGCTTAATATGACGATTGATTTGCACATAACTGTGCTGTGATCTCCTGGCTTGTGAACAATATGGAAAAACAGTATAGAAGAACAGGTTGCTCATGGTGTGATAATGTTGACTCATGCCAAGAGAGTCTGGGATTCTCTTCAACGGACGTACGAGCACAAGAAGAATGTCTCTCAGATAGTAGAGCTCTATGAACAGGTCTTCACCTTACACCAGGGTGATCAGTCTGTTCAAGAGTTGTATGCTACTTTTTGATCTCTGTTGGATGAGTTTTAGGTCTACTAGCCATTAGTTGACAGATTAAGGGAGTACCATGAGAAGCTCAATGTGGTCAGATTTCTCTCCACTCTTCGCCCCGAGATTGCTTCTTAGATCCGTGGTAAGATACTTGGGAGTGATACTATTCCTGAGCTAGATGTTGCTTTCTCTAGAGTTCTAAGGATTACTACTGGTGTGTCATCATTTCATATAGATCAATCAGCCACAGTTACTGTGGTCGTAGACATGACATGCTGCACTTCAAGAGGAGAACGTCCATCAAGGTCCAACTAAGACGACAGACATTGCGAACACTGTGGTCGCTCCAACCACGTGTCTAAGAAGTATTGGGTCAAGTTTGGCAGACCTGAGTGAGCATAGTAGGCATCAGTTGACACTTCTATTAGTGACATAGCCATACCAAAGTAAATTGTTATTCCTCCAAACAAATATGAGCATTATCGTCAATTTCAGACATCTCAAACCACCACTACTACTACTTTTCATACTTCCACAATAGGTACTAGTACCTATCTAACTTCTCAGGATAGTTCCTGGATTATAAATTCAGGAACCATCACTTACATGTTAGAAAGTCGTAACCTATTTTCTAAATTGTCCCAATTGTCTGATATTAGCTCTGTTTTTATTACCAATAGAGGTCAATGTTCAGTGGCTAGGGTTGATTTTGTTCAGGTTTCCTTTCATTTGCCACTGAATAAAGTACTTTATGTTCCAGATTTTTTCGTTAACCTCTTATCTATTAGTACTATTACCAAAACTTTCTCCTATTTTATGACTTTCTATCCTTATCATTGTATTTTTCAGGATTTGTAGACATAGAAAATGACTGATTTGGACCGTGAAACTGCAAAAGGTCTTTATCTGTTAGTGCTAGATGAGATTCTAAAGGGACTTTCTATGCTCTGTGTTGAAAGTTGAATCATCTTTTTTGTGACATTGTCATCTTGATAATCTATGTGTTAGTAAGTTATAACAAGCTTTGCCATGGATAACTATTGAGTCTTTTACTTGTGAGTTTTGTGAGTTAGATAAATATTATCGTGCTACTTATTGTCATCCATCTACTTTTATTAGTGAGAGTCCGATTAAGCTAATCTACTCAGATATCTAAGACCAACTTGGGTGTCTTCTAATTCTGATTTTCATTATTATATTATCTTGTAGATGATTACCATAAGGTTTCATGATTTTATTTACTTAGAGATAGATCTCATGTACCTACTATAATTAAAAAAAAATTCAATGAAATAAAGACTCAATTTTCTGTAACTACTCATTTCTTTCGTATTAATAATGCTTTAGAATTTGTGCAATCTATAATATCTAAGTTTTGTGCTTCTTATGGTGTATTACATCAGACTTCCTATCCTCATACCTTACAGTAGAATGAGATTGTTGAGCATGAACATTGTCACAAGTTACGCATACTCTTATGGTTCAAATGCATGTCACTGATTTGACAAAGTTCTTACTACAACCTATTTGTGAGACATTCCTCTTTGTAGGGACATTCCTCCCTGTTGTTTGAATCTTAGTGAAAACCTTTTTCATCTTCCTTCTAGAGTCTTTAGTTAATTTGATAAGTTAGCTCTTAAGACTCTTAAGTGTATGTTTCTTGGATATTCTAGAACTCAGAAAGGTTATCGTTGTTACTATTCACATTCACGGAAGTACTTGATTTCTACTGATGTTACCTTTTCTAAGTCCATACCCTTCTTCTTTTCCTCTACACCCATGGTGTCTACGCCTATACCTCTTCCGATCCCGATGGATAGTCCTACTTGTTTTACTTCTACTAGTTTACCACCAATCACTATTAGCTGTCCTAAGTCTCGTCCTTTACAAGTTTATCGTCATCGTCAACAAAAATATCCAACCACTATAACTCAGGTTAATTCTATTTCTAATTCTGCATGTTAGCCACCTTCTGATCTCCATTTTCCCATTGTCCTTTGTCATGGTAATCGTCGTTGTACTTTGATAGGATTCAATACAGAGGAAGGAGGCAGAAGAGACGGAGGATCATGCACAACACTAGGTTTTTACGTGGTTCAGCCGAAGCCTACTCCATGGGCGTCTTCTGGTGGTTTCACTAGTTTTCTCACACTCTGTTACAAGGTTACAGCACTTATTTATAGTGCAACATTAGGACACAAATCACCCCAAAGCCCAATAGACCCAATAAGGATACATACACTTGTGAAGACTTAAACAGTCTCCACACCAGAGTAATCCTAACAATCTCCCACTTGGAGACTGTTACAGACGTATGCTCGCTCATCAACCTTGTAACCTTGCCACCACACCACTCCTCCATTTTCAAGTAACTTGGAGGCCGACTAAGGCCATGCATAGCCTTAGTTTTTGAATACTGACAGTCTTCGTGAACATGTCTGCTGGATTCTTGCTTCCTGCTATCTTTTGAAGTGTCAGATTTCCCTCTTCAATCAGTTCTTTGATGAAATGATACTTGATTCTGAAATGCTTGGTTCTACTCTTGTAGTTTGGAT
>JAMKQA010250227.1:0-16504 GCA_024699735.1 Posidonia australis | reverse complement strand
GGATGGATGGAAGACGAGAGGGGAAGGCTCATGGGGCTGATGCTCATGGTTGGGGGGAGGAAGACGTGGCCGTGGGTTGCTGTTTGTGGGTTCAGGGATGGTGGGAGAGGTGGTGGAAGGTTATAGGTTACCTTGGGGTTGGGTTTCTCCACCGACACGAGGAGAGGAGGAGGAGGGGTTTCTGTTCGTGGGTTGCGGTGGAAGGAAGATGGGTGTGGATGGAGATGCGTGCTACGGTCGCAGGACCTCCCACGTCCTGGCGGCGCCGCTCAGCCCGGCGAGGCGCGTGATCTCCACCACGCTCTGGTCCGACGTCACCCCGAAGAACCTCCCTCCGACGCCTCTCACGTCCACGACCCACCCTCCCTCGTCGGTGTACTCGTAACATGCTCGATCCGACGTCCCCGTTCTGCAAAACTTTCCTCCGGTTCCAACCACAACGCAGTCCCGGCTGCATGGTGCTGGAGCGGGCGGAGCTTGCGATGTAGTCCCGGCTACATGGTGCAGGAGCGGTGGCTGGAGGAGCGGCGACCAGAGGGCTTCAGTATGGGGAGGAGCGGGCAGCTGTCGTAGGGTTTGGATGGGGCGTGGGGTTGGTTTAAATAGATTATAGGGTTTTGATTTAGAAGGGAGGGAGTGTATTCGATTTTTAAATTTCAAAAAAAAAAAAAACCAGAAACCGATTTTTATTAAGAACAAAAGTGGTTTTGAGATTTAAAGGAGCATGTAATAGAACCATACTATATATATATATATATATCATAGAGAGTGGTAATTAATTTGATACATTAATGATTAGGATAATCATTAGAATGATTTTAGTAGATTTTTGTCCGAAACTGAAGGAGGAGAGTGTATAAATAAGCAAGAGAATGGAAGGTTCAGTGAACCTAGACGGGATTTTGTTGGTTCCACATGGCAAGAAGTGAGTGGAGGTAGGGACATTGCGTCGCCAGGTACTTACATCACCTGTCAAGAAAGTGGCAGGTGGGGAAGAAGATGCGTCATGTATTCACATTCACATGCTCCTCTTTTACTTCTTCCGACTCCTTTCTTGCTACTCCCAATGTGGGTTCCTATCTTATGATCAATATTCATTGGGCTAAATTTGACTATTGGAATTTTTCACCGTAGACAGACATGGCTTGACTTTTTAAATATTAATTAATCCTCTTATTGTTGTATTCAATATTTTAATTCGATCTTCATTGGACTCAATGTTGACTTTTTGACTTTTAGTTCGTACATGGGCATGGCTTGACTTTTTAAATATTTATTAACCTTCTTAATGGTGCATTCAATATTTTAATTCGATCTTCTTTGGACTCAATTTTCACTTTTTTAGTTTTACTTCGTACACGGGCATTGCTTGACCTTTTAAATATTAATTAACTCTCTTAATATTGTATTCAATATTTTAATTTAAAAATACCTTGAAAATGCAAACAACAATTTTATATGCTATTCTTCCGGACAAGTGATTGAAAATTCAAACCACATTGGTCAAACAAGGGACCAATCTGGTTGTTTAAAATGCCATCAACTTACCCAACTGCATCATAAAACATGGTTGGACCTGTTTAACCACTTGAATCGTCTTTGTTTATATTGTTGATTCAATTATTTTTATGTATCTTAACAATCTGGTTGTTTAAAATGCCATCAACTTATCAAACTACATCATAAAACATGTTTGGACCTGTTTAACCACTTGAATCGTCTTTGTTTATATTGTCAATTCAATTGTTTTTATGTATCTTACATTTTAGAGTTAGTTACTTGATTGTATTCTATACCATCATTAATTTTTACTTTAATATTCTGTACTTTAAAACACATTAGTTTGGTATTCTTGAATTTTTGCCATTAATCACTTTAGTTTTCTCACATCTTGAGCATTAACCTACTTAATCATGATTAATAATTGTTTGCAAGGTGATTTGTACTTGCATGTTGATAGGTTACAAGGTCTTCTTTGAAAATGCAAACAACAATTTTATATGCTATTCTTCCGGACAAGTGATTGAAAATTCAAACCACATTGGTCAAACAAGGGACCAATCTGGTTGTTTAAAATGCCATCAACTTACCCAACTGCATCATAAAACATGGTTGGACCTGTTTAACCACTTGAATCGTCTTTGTTTATATTGTTGATTCAATTATTTTTATGTATCTTAACAATTTGGTTGTTTAAAATGCCATCAACTTATCAAACTACATCATAAAACATGTTTGGACCTGTTTAACCACTTGAATCGTCTTTGTTTATATTGTCAATTCAATTGTTTTTATGTATCTTACATTTTAGAGTTAGTTACTTGATTGTATTCTATACCATCATTAATTTTTACTTTAATATTCTGTACTTTAAAACACATTAGTTTGGTATTCTTGAATTTTTGCCATTAATCACTTTAGTTTTCTCACATCTTGAGCATTAACCTACTTAATCATGATTAATAATTGTTTGCAAGGTGGTTTGTGCTTGCATGTTGATAGGTTACAAGGTCTTCTTAGATCAGTCTTGGGTCTGTATTTCCTTTATTAAACAAGTTGTAAGCATCTTTCCTTTGTAATTCATCACATTATAGTAGTAATTTTCTCTTTTTAGAAACTAGTAATAGGATAGTTTGTAATTCAAAGGTCTGTATTTCCTTTTCAAGAGCCTGTAATAGTCTTGTAAATAAGAACCACAAAAGGAAGGACAGTCAACAACATCGGAAGCATACTTTTCTCACACCAACTACTCCAACATGTCAAGCATGGGTCAGCACGGGCCTAACATTTCAAGCCCATACGGAAGTCAGTTTGCTAAACAAGTTGGAGGAGGGATGACCTACACCCAATCACGAAATATCCCTTTGACCATCTATTCACATACATTACCTGAAGGGGTAATCAACCAAGCTCAATCTATGGCCCACTATAGCCTCTCTAGCCTACCAACTCTAAATACCTATGGACCCTCATCCTGCATATATCACTAGGGCCCAATAGCCACACCGCTGATGGAAAATACATATAGCATGCCACCAAGTCCAATAGTTAATTTCCCTATCCATAGCCCAATTACACAATCTCCCGCTTTATATCCTGCTTCTTCCCAACAAATTGTGTGGATCCCACCAAAGCCATCACTCTCATCATCACCTACGGGCAACTCCATTCTATACACTCGCTCAACCCACCTTCCCTCCTTAACATGGTACTCCTCTACGACAGTAGTTCCCATAATTTCAAGGGTACCAGGGCCAAGGGCAGTCAGTCACTCCAGGGGTAGATATCAAACATATAATCTTAGACACATTGGTTGAGGTGGGAGTTACATCCAAGGCAACGGTCGGCTTTGACACGTCCAAGTTTCTATTTTTCATCTTGCCAATCGGGTTCAAGTTTCTCAAGACACCAAAGTATGATGGGACAGGCGATCCAAGAAGTCATCTTGCCACTTTCACTATAGACACCCTCCTCTATCAACATGATAACGGACTCACAATAAACCTTTTCTTTAAGAGCTTGAAAGGAGAAGCACTGAGGTGGTTCGATACACTCACGGCATATGACCTCAGCGACTTCAAACTTGTGCTGAAAAAGTTCCTACAATAGTACGTATCCTGCATCCAGCATAAGTCCACCACTACGGACTTCTTTGTTGAGAAGATGAGACCAAACGAAGACTTCGCCATATACCCGAGCAAATGGATGGATATGGTTGCCTGATCGAATGTCGCATCCTTGAAGATCAAGCAGTGGAAGTCATAGCTCGGAACACCATTGGAGCTTTGAGAGTGGGCCTACTGATGGGTGATTTCAACACATACTCCCAACTATACGACAGAGCCACAAGAGTCCTCCGCAATAGAAAGGACTTACACTTCCAAGAGTATGAAGAAAAGGACAAGAAGAAGGCCTCAGGCCACACATACGAAGGCACCATAGGCAACACAGCTTTGGTCACAACATCAGCATTAGTCATACCAGGAATCACTAATCCAACGTCAAGGGCAACACATGCAGTATCAGCCATCGTTCCAATAACAGTAGCCCTAACAACAATCTCAACAACAACAACCTCCAAACTACCATGTGTATGGCCAATAGGGGCAACAACAGAGGCAAAAGAATTGCAACGCAGTCCCTCCACCTTGGCAATATGGGCCCAAGAGGCGAGACTATCCACCACTCTCGGAGTCACTCCAAGACGTTTTCAGAATATTATTGGAGAGTGGAGATCTGCAACCTCTGGCACCAACTCTTAACACTCCAAATGCTGATCTATCCAAGTATTGTCTGTACCATCAGAAGAATGGGCATACTTTTGAGAAGTGTTACATGATCAAAAACAAGATATATGAGCTGAATGACCAAGGAGAAATCATGTAGACTGAGCTAAGGGAGAGACTAAAGGCAAGATGAGGACGACAAATGAAATGTAGATCCATCAAGACCCCATGTCCAATCATGCAGTAGCCCACAAAAAGGTTGAGGACTTACAGCCAATGTTCATCCAACATGTGCAAGTAAGCCTTGACCTAGAGCCACCAAGTGTCGACGAAGAGGAGCAAGATGCGCTTGCAATGCCCAAACTAGGGACATGGATAAAGGAGGATGCAAATGAGCCTTGGGAAGACACCTTAGGATGGAAAATCGAAGACGACAATGAACCCTAGGACAACCAACAAGATGAGGAGGAAGTTGGTGGTCATGACCACTTTGAACTAACGAGAGAAATCATTACGAAGTTCGAAGGAGAAAACATCATTTTCCAAGATGCAGAGCTGCCTACGCCTGAGGAATAGTCACACCCATTAATCATCAACACGCACATCAATAGTTATTTACTACACTAGATAGTCGTTGACATTGGTGCCAGCAAAAGCTTCTGCTTCCTATCCACCCTGAAGTTTCTGGGTATTGAAGAAACTGAAATTACTAAGCATCGCTTCCGTTGTATAGCCTATGATAATAGTCGAAGGAAAGCGATTAAGACAGTGTAGCTGCGTGTCACTGTAGGTCCTCTCACCAACATCACCATGTCCATAGTGATGGAAGAAGATCTGATCTAACCACTAATTTTGGAAAGATCCTAGCTAGTCGAAGTGGGTGCTATAGCGTCTCCCGTACACCAACTTCTCAAGTTCAAACATCAAGGAAATGTGATCACTATTAGGGCTAATCATTGGGTGGACTCTGGGATAGCATAGGAATCCGTGCCATTGAAATCAGGCGATAGAAGACCCCCATTAGAAATATACAATGAGGAGCCCTCTAAGGAATGGCATAACTCCAACCCTTGGTACGAAGAATGATCGGATTCTCAAATGTTCCAAGACTTCATGGAGATAAATGTTGACCTGCTGCTTGTGAATGATGAATAGGCCGATGCAGACTGGTATGACCTGGAAGTCGCCATCAACTTGCTCTGCTAGCATCCCTAGGGAGACCATGCAAGAATCAATCGTCCTCCTAAGCTTCTAGATCTAACAAAGATAAGTGGGCCCACCAAGAGCACTCATGACTACATCAGCCAGCGAAGGACTGAGGAAAGCATCAGTCAAATCAAACTCTCGCAGAGACACCGAGCCACCAAGGGCACATTGCAGGAACCAAGCTGAGATTAGTCCAACTGTGACTCCGATAAAGCAACAACTGGCCATAAACCGAAGATAAAACACCATGATGCACCCATAAGTAACCAAGTCCTCAACGTCAGGGGCAGGCTACTACAAGTGTCCCACAGGTATACCCCTTCATTTAGGGAAGGAGATAAGAGCCTCGACAAAGTCCAACTAGGAGTAAGGTCATCCCATTATTCATTTCAAAAACGCGTACATAAGACATTAATTTCCTTACTTGTCATTTTCTTTATTTGTCTTTATTATTTCTTTGTATGCTAGGTTAGATTAAATTAAAGAACTATCAGTGGAGGTTCTGTAGGTAATCCACGTAGCTACGCTCAAGATCTAGATTAAGAGCAGGCAACCCTTGTTGTTGGCGAAGCAAAGTCAAAAAGCCTTTTGCATCCATAGGGTTGGATAAGCTAATTCAAATTTTGTTACAGAAATTTGCAAAATCAATATTACTATCATCTTTATTAATCAAATTTTGTGAAGAAGTCCATAGATTGCACATGAGCTAGTAGATGAATTCTTATTAGATGAGCAATCAATATCAAAAGATGCATGAGGGGGAGAGCTAGAAGCATGCAGATTAGAGCAAGAAACCTGAGGAGGAGAATTGAGATAGGAAGAGTTGTGAGGAATACTTGCTACCCCACCATCTCTAGTACAAGCAGCTTGCAGATTTGCATCATACGATCCAACCAGATCAGGTCCAATCGAGGTTGTGGCGCATGCATGGTGGGGAAAGAGTTATGGGAGCCTAAGGGGCTTGTCTCCATATCCTCAATAACATGTTTTTCGAAATCTTCTTATTCCAAAGCCTTTAGAAGGGCTTGGATCTTAGTAGCCTGTCTTGTGAGTGGCCTGCGTCAATCACCCTAGTTCTCAAGGGATTGATCGAGTTCAAGGGATGCTTGGGCCACCCTTCTTGCAGAGATGAAGAGACTCAGGTCTCCAGCTTTGGGAAGATGTCGAGGTCTGTTTGCTCTGAGCAGTTGAAGAGGGGTGTGAGAATGAGGTTTGCGCACAATATCACAAATTGCCAGCGAATGTGTGTGAGTTGCACTAGAAGCAGTTTCCCCTGTACCTACAGCAATATTTGACATGACCTCACAAAGATACATTTAACGCACCGCATTGTTTTTTGACAAAAATATATCAAATCAAAGTGTCGTCGCTTTACCTACATCCAACCACCAATGTCCCTTGAATTGGGTACATGCGTCCCTCCAACCTCTTACGAAGCACTTGAGAAGTCAGGATGGGTCAAGGTAGAGCATACACCACAAGGAGCTGAAGAATTAAGGACATCCTAGGTTGGATCCAATGGTACAAAGCAAGAGTTTGAGGTAGGAATAGTGATGAGAAGGCGATTAACTCTATCCTGCTCCAAGCCTATAATTAATGTTCTCGAAAGTGGAAGCATTGGCCTTTGTGGGAAGCAGTTGTTAACGTCTTTAGCCGAGCTAGCCTGCATGAAGCACAGTGAAGGTTGAAGGAGGATAGAGATGGAAGGTTAGGTAGTTTCAAGCCCTTCTTAGTATAGTGGGGATCTTTTACTTCAACAGGAGAAGCTCGTATATCTCATGCGCTCGGATATAAGAGCCGCTAATTGCATGTGATTCTTCTTCTAAAGGAGAAGAATTAGGTAGAAGGGGAAATGCCAATTTTTCATGGCATAACTTCTGTTACCGTGCAATTTGTTGACAGAGGGAATGCCATTTTTTGGCTACTCCACTCAGTGTTGCAAGTTTGTTTATTAGGTTTCACATTTTCTTCTTTGAAGGTCCATATTGCGTGTGTTGACAGAGGGAATGCCAATTCTTGGGTTACTCCACTAAATGTTGCAAGTTTGTTTGTATAATGTTTCACAGATCCTTCTTCGAAGGTCCATATTGAGTGTAATTAACAATAGAAAATAGGGGTAGGTTTTCTAAGAAGACCGCAGAAGGGTCAAAAACATCCACAGGCAATATGACTAGCAAAAAGAGCAGACTGGATTTGTTAATTCATAATTCTGCAATTTACACACACGAGCAGATGAAAATACAAGTAAACACTAATCATTTTCAGTCAAAATTAAAGCACAAAAATTGTTGATGATCTCACTGATCATCAGATCATCTCTAATATGCACATACAGTCCAATCTTTCTTCCAAGATAGAAAAAGTAAAGAAGAAGAAATACAGGAGGAGATTGCCCATGTAATCAGCCCCTCCTCGCAACTAGAGCAGAGAAAGAAGGCAACACAAATAGAACAAATGAAGTTTAAGGGGAACTCCCAACAAGACACCATCCGTAATGTCACAATTTATATATTCCAAAGTTACCAGCAGGTCACCAGAGAGCATTGATGAATGCTAACAATGAGTCTACGTCCCTCTTCTCCGAAGGGTACTTTATTGGCGTAGAAGTGTGCTTCGCGAAGAACAGTATTGTAGGAAAGCTCTCTAACTGCAGCTCCTGCTCAGCAAATGGCTTTTGGTCTCCGTCAGCTCGGAATTTCCCAACCTTGATGCCTGAACCAGACAAATTTTCTGCCAACTCTATATAGGAATCTTCCATTCCCTAATAACATTCAGAAACAGTACTCTTCTATCAGGACCACGAACGCAACAGTGACCAATTACAAGAAAAACAATGTGTAACAGTTACAGTAACTTGCAAGGATGTTTACCTGGCAAAAGCGGCACCAGGGAGCATAGAGGACCACCAACCATGGCTCCCTCCTGTCCTCCAGCCTGAGCAGGTTCTCAATTCCGGGCCTGCTGAGATTCACTATGGTCTGGGACTCAAAGATATCCGGTGTCCCGTTTACCACCATGGTAGCACCGTTTCCGTTGGTCTCGTCTTGGCTAATGTTGCCCTTGTGCAGGCCACACTCCTTGGCCTTGGCATCCTCCCACCACCATCTTCCCTCCCTCTCGTGCTGTCCAGGCAAAACCGGCCTAGTGCACGGCTCACAGCCGATAGAGACATAACCCTGCAATACATCACGAGTAAAATTTAGAAAACGATGTTCGTAGTTGCTCAATTTGTGAATTGCGACTGCTAAGTTCACATGATATTTTCTATGGTTAGTACCTGTGAGTGTAGGGAGTTCACAGGAACATTCATGGTCCTCAGGAAATTCCAGATGTCGAGGCCATCGACGTTTGCCACTGGATTCCACTTTATCAAACTTCTAGCACCACCCTCCAATCCTTCAAATGAAGGATCAACCTGTTGCAAATAACACAATAGAAACGCTTCAGCCACTTGTAATTCACATTCTCGACAACAGCGATACAAAAGGAATTCAAACTCTGTCTTGACACCGTCTATATATTTTAAGGCCATTGACAAAGTCTTCCAAGTGCAGACTATGAATTAAACCATTACCTGAACAATTGGGATGTGGGCTCTGGTACCAGGGGACTGGTCCTTCCTCTGGCCAGTGATCCAAGCCCTGAGCCCCTTGAGGGCCCTCCTCAATGGCCTCACCTTCCTCACTCTGCAGCACTCCTGGTGCCCATCCTCGTAAAAAGAGAACAAACCCTTGCTCCTCACAAGGGCCTGCACCTCCACCGAATCCGGGAACATATATTCGATGTGGATGTCGTAGTGCTTCTCTACCGCATCAAAGAACATGTACGTCTCCGCATTGAGCCTACCAGTGTCTAGACTAAACACTCGGAATGGCCGGCCGGTAAGCTTAGCATATTCTATCAGGCCAACATCTTCCGCACCACTGCATATCAAAGACTGCAGATTAGTGTCTGAACTAGCATATCTAGACAGTGCAGAACTCTTAGGCTCTCAAGTCATTCCAGTGTTCGATATAAACTGGAAAATGTAATAAAAAAACTACCAATGTGCTCTTTTAACCCGGGAAACAATTGAGAACTCCTCCCTATGTTTTCATGATCAATTCTGAGAGAATTTCTATTGCACAACAACTGTGCATCAATGTTCTGTATGAAATTAACGAATTTAGCAACCCAAACCAAGTTCTAATTATGGAAGCTAAAGATTTAATCTTGCTCCAACCAATTC
The DNA here is from genome assembly GCA_024699735.1 of Posidonia australis. Lineage (NCBI taxonomy): Eukaryota > Viridiplantae > Streptophyta > Magnoliopsida > Alismatales > Posidoniaceae > Posidonia > Posidonia australis. The sequence continues at coordinate 6,844 of JAMKQA010250227.1, read as the reverse complement.
AGCTAAAGTCCTGAGATCTTTCAGGAAACCACATTGCAGCTAAAGACGTAATCTTGCACCAACCAATTCAATTTATTTCCCTTTTTTTTTACCTGAAAGCGATAGCGATGTCGTTACCGAACATCCCGAGCGCCTTGTCCATGACCTCCAGAGGGCTGGCCCCCTCCAGATCCTCGGCCAACTTCTCGAAATCCACAGCCTGGAACACATTCTCCGCCTCGTCTTTCACCACCTCCCTAACGACTTCCACAGAACTGAAAGATGCCGCAGAAGAAGCAGCCGCGGCCGGCACGACCGAATCGTTCCTCCTGTGCCGGGGGTCCGATGCAGACCGTGCAGCGGCCCTCACCGCCCACCTCCTCTGCATGTTTTCCAACACCCGGGCCGACGACGACGACGACCTCCCAATCTGCGCTGCTGCACCTGTAACATTCCACCAATCACCACCACACAATTAAAAATCCGCAAAGGTATTAAAAAAACACAACAACACCGAGAACAAATGGAAGCGAACCTCTGAGCTCACTGGAGGAGGCGAAGGAGTGGTGCGAAGGGACAATCGCGACGGAAGCGGAGGCTAAGGCCATTTCTTCTCGGCTGTGATGTTCGCTTCCTCCTCCGCCCTTGCGACCTGTGGGATTTGTTGTTGCTGTTGCTGTGGATTTTGGTCCGAAAGGGGAGGTAGGGGAATAAATACTTGGAAGGTTCAATGCACCTAGACGAGATTTCGTTGGGTCCACGTGGCCAGAAGTGAGTGGAGGTAGGGAATTACAAAGCACTTGCGTCACCTGGAAGGAGAGAAGATGCATCACGTCTTCACATTCACGTACCCTTCTTCTTCTTCTACTCCTTTCACTTCTTCTTCTTCTTCTTCTTCTTCTTCCTTTACTTCTTCTGAAGGAGAGAAGATGCAACACGTCTTCACTTTCACGTACCGTTCTTCTTCTTCTACTTATTTTTCGTCTTTTACTTCTTCTTCTGAAGGCTCCTTCGTTGCTACCGCCTGTGTGGGGTTCCTGTGTTGTGATCGATCTTCATTGGGCTCAATTTTGAGTTTTACTACGTACACGTGCATGGCTTGTCAACCTTGATCTTAACTGGCGCACAGAGAGCAAGTCAAGTCAATTGAAATATTAATTAACCCTCTTAATGTTGTATTCAATATTTTAATTTAAAAAGACAAAGAACAACAATTTTTTTTAAGACGTAGGAGTGATTTAAAAATCAAACCACATTGGTCAAACGGTGGACCAACATTTTAACGGCCTGGTTGTTTAAAAAACCCATCAGCTTATCAAACCACACTGGATCGTCATAAAACAATGGACCAGTTTAACCCCTTGAATAGTCTTTGTATAAATTGTCTGGTGCTATTATTTTTATATATCTTAAATTTTAGAGTTAGCTACTTGATAATATTCTACACTATCATTGATTTTTACTTTAATATTTTATGATTCAAAACACATTACTTTATTAGCTTTGAAATTTTATCATTAATTACTTTAATACTTCCGGTAGTGCGAATATGTTTCACAATAATTCCTATTTATATGTTAGAACAGGAATTTAAATTTAAAACTTGATTTTTGGAATTATAGTGACAATAGAAGTTATCAACTTCATTCATAAAAAAATAAAGTAAAATAGTACATAAAATTCATTCACTTCGTTCAATACTTAATAACAAAATTCATACATTGATTCAATTGAAAATACGTATATTGGATACATTACAACACTAATCGTCAATCCTACAAAAAAATTACTCCAATCTAACAAAAAAAAGTGATAAGAATGGAGGAAGAAATGAAAAAGAAGAATAGATATAATGTTAAGAATATTTTTGTCCACAAATTATTGTAAAACCTACTTTCACTTATGAAAGTACTAAAATGATTGATTGCAAAAATTTAAAGTATCAAAGTAAAGAAATGGGAAAAAAAGAGAAACAAATAGAGAAGAACAAGAAATATAACATCAAAGATATTTTCATCTAAAAATTATTTTAAAACACACTCCTACTAACGAAAATCTCAAAGTGATTGATCGTAAAAGTTTAAGGTACCAATGTGATGTGTTTTAGAGTACAATGTACTAACATGAAAATTAGTGATAGTACAACGTACCATCAAGTATTTAGCTCCTGATTTTACATGGTAAATATTTTCATTACGAGTCAAAAAGTTGTGCGAAATGAAAACAACATATTGTTTACGGATTCTTTTCTACACTCTCATTAAATTTGTATTTTCCAACAAATCCCAAGATGCAATCATAATTTTTTCAATATATGGATTTCTCATGGACAACTTCTAATGAGGATCCATTAATTATTATGAAAAAACTTTATCACGGTCGTCACACATGTATTTCAAGATAAAAGATAAAAAGGTTATATGAGATGTTCGGATATATATGAGGTTTAGCTTACCATATAATTTTTTATGTATTAATGTTGAGAAAAATGCTATATTAAACATATATATATTATCGAATGTAATGTCGACAAAACATATGCTTACATAAGAACAAGATTTTTATATGAGATGTGAAATCAAATATGTATATAATCGAATAAAGTATCAACAAAAAAACATATGATTTATCGCAAGAGCAACATGAGATAAAATATGCATATAACCAAATATGAAGTCGATAAAATTACATAAACTAATGTGTTTTCACAACAATTTCAAGTTTGACATAAATCAAATATTATGTCGATAAACATATCACAGATTTTGTACAAATGTAACTTCAAATATAATAGTGATCTAATTAGGAGATAGGACATAATTTAATTGAATTGATAAAAAATATAAATTGAATAAAATGTCAATATAAATTTTGATTTATGATGTCATATTATATAATCATGACATTTTAAAAAAATGTGTTTGCGTAAGAGCAACAAGTATATAATTATGTGTCAAGTATGTGATTTTGTATTTTAAATATAGTGTCCGATAATACATTATATAACGATGCATATGAGGACAATGTCAAATATATGATATTTAAGCATTGCAATATTAGTAATATGCTATCTTCCTCATAATCTCTTCATTGAGACGTAGACAAATGTGATTGTGTGATTCAAGAGCATCGTGAACTTCCTTGAACGACTTCTTCGTCTTCTCGCCTTACCTCTTCTTTATCTCTCTTGCAAGTATGATGGCTAGGTCTCTCTTTCTTTCCTTCTTTTTTTTTTCACACGAGGGCTCTTATTTGTATGGAGGCTCCCTCATCCTTCTTTAAATTGAAATACATTTAAATTTAAGTTTAAAGTATCCAATTATCAATTATGTAGGCGATATTTTTCAATATATCAAAAATAACTCCACTTTTTTTATTACATGCTGTGGAATTTGAAATTGCTTTCGCTACTTTGTTGGTAACTCGCTGTGTTTGTGTTGTGTTGTTAAGCGACCTTCCCTCTCTTTTAAAACTATTTCACTTTTATTAAATGCTGGCGATGGGATGTAAATGTGCCTCTTTCCATGGATTAGTGGGTCGTACCCGCTTGCATGCGAGTATGACGTGTAATATTGAGTTGAATTTTAACGGACTTCAATTCTTCATGGACCTTGATCTTGGAGTTTCGTCTTTAGAAAACTTTTCTTTTGTTAGGCTGTATCAGGCTTCAAGACCAACTTGTATGAATTCTTTTGATGCCAACACATATTTATGGAAGTATACATGATTTCATGTAAATCAAATCTTCTTTTGTGTCTAAAGCAACTCAACCAATTGAATCCTGGTTTATTAGATATAAATGAGTCGGTTTGATTTTTTCCAATTTTATAAAATCTTGATGTCACCTTAATGTTAACAATGATTGAACCACTTCAAATCATTTCTTCGACTAGAAAAAACCAAACATGGTCATAATCCATCGATAAAGTTTTTTTAATCATTTGTATGGAACGTGAAGTGGAGTACTTGATCATTTTTCTAGTTCTCGTAGAGCCTATATTCTTTTCTCTTCTTTTTTTTGGGTAATAGAAGTTGATCTTGTACACTTCATCAACGTCATAATCTAATTTAAGTCATGAATAATAACAAGGGTATAGCTTAAAACTAAAGGAGATTCCTTTAATTTAGTTATAATATAGTTTAAGTCATGAACGATATCGAAGAGCATGGCTTAAAAGAGGGCCTTCTTTCCCTCCTAAATAAGAGAAGGAGATTCCTTGAAAATAAAAACTCATAGAAGAGAAAAAACATCATCAACATCAACAAAAGTAACAAGAAAATGAGAACAATCAATATACTAATATATGATGGGAAGATTTTTCTAACCTTCTAACCATCTTTAAAATTAAATTTAAAAAAAAACAGATGTCGTGCCATATGGGACAGCCAACTCAAGCAAACACTAACAAACACCATGCTAAGACTATGCCTTCATTGTTGAGCACTCACACCTTTGTCCTTTCTCATTCCTTTCTTTTTAGGTTGTCAAGGAGGCATAGTGGACATTGGTCAACGCTAGTGTTGCTTTCTATTTGGGTGTCGAGCAGACGTGGAAGCCACGAAGGATGTTAGTTAGCACCAACGTCGTTGAGCCTCTTATTCTCCCTTTCTTCTCCTCCTCCTCCTTCAAGTGGGGTTAGAGGGAGGTCAACTAACTCCACTTCACTAGCAACAACTACCATAGAAAGCCCTTTCCTTACTTCACTCTCACACCGACGAACTACTCCGGCATTGTCGGAGTTATGACCTCCCTCTCTTTGTGTGTCTTAGGCTGCTACACCAACACCATCATAATCAGGGTTCTTCTGATCATCTTTCTCAAACGACATTCTCTTCCCTTCATCCCCTTTTGATTGTGGTTTTCTATCTAGCTATGTCGAGTTATTGGTACTAGATTCAACACTTTTTTGTATTCATCTATTTTTTTTCCCACCATTATCAAATTCAATCCCAGATTTGGGTTTGGACCTCATATGCTACCTTACTTTCTCCTCTGAGGTAGCAACAATATCTCCTTCCTTGATTTTGTTCAATTTGATTTCCATTTGTGACCATACCAGAATCGACCTTTCGCGGCGTGGGAGCGCGCGAAGGACCGAAAAGGTTACGACGAAGATGGTGGATTCAAGGAAAGACACTCGACTCGAAGACACCGAAGAAAACAAAAAAAAAGAAACGATAAGGACAAAACGGAGTCGCCACCTAATCTTTTAAAAGACGAGAAAAATCGGATGCGATAAAACACGAGAAACACAATACAAAATGAATGCAAATGTATGCATGAATGTGTGTGCATGTTCTGTGCCTAATGGATGCAACACATTAGTCATTGCAGGCCAGAGAAAGGATAAGGACTCCTGTTACGCATAGGGAAGGTGTTAGGCACCCCCATGCGCCCAAGAAATCGGTCTTTCGAGGCTTTCGCTCGCTTTTGTGTGTCGCCAATGCAAATGATTACGTATGCTTGCTAGGTCTAAGATGTATATATGCTATATGCCATGCTGATATGAATGAAGTGCAAGGGGGCGAGAATGATATGATCTAAGTGTGCTCAGAAATGCTATATGAATCCTGGACCGTCAGTCAAAAGGATCTAACATAATAATCATCATCGCCCCTAAATGCAAGTGTGTCATGATGCATGATGCAAATGTCATGGTGCACGAGGTATAAAATGCTAGAGAGAGAGTAATGTGGTGCATCATGCATGATGGCATAAGTCATAAGCATGATTAATGTAGATTTGCAATGCATGAGCTGTAAGTAGGCATGCTAGGGTTTATGCCTGGATGCATGGATAGGTGATATGGAAATGGATGGGACAAGTGGGCAAGGGCTCAGGCTAGCTGCCTGTTCTGTCCTTGGCAGACCTGCGTATGTCCACTGCGTAAGTCTGTCTCGCAACCGGGGCCTGCATGTCAGTCACAGAACAGGGTAGCAAACTAGTGAATTTTGCCCTTGCTCTAGGGTGAAATATGGCAATGCAAATGACTAAATGGATGCATGAGGATCTAAACGAGACTACCATGAGTAGATGCATGCCATGGGTTAGGTCCTAGGATGCGTGGATATGTGATGTGGAAATGAATGAGGTGGGTGGTGCCAGAGCTCAGCCCGACAACTTGTTCTGTCCCTGGCGACGCCGCGCATGTCGCACACGCAACCACGAAGCGTCTGCTAGAGACAGAACAGAGCTACGAGCTTTGCCAATTTGCAAACCCACATGCGATGATGCAAAATGCTATATGATGAATGGGAAGCTAGAGGGAAGGTCGAGGAACATTCCTATATGCTTGGATGCATGGATGCCCCCACCCATTACGTCGCCAGAGATGGGTTCCGACGTTGCCAGAGGTGGAGAAGATGACGGAAATGGCCGGAATGTGTAGTGAAACAAGATGCAATCATGCAAGGGATGACATGACAGAGATGCTGAATAAAAATGAGGAAGAAAACAAGCTTTTAGAGCAGGGGAGGTGGTTACCTGTATGTGGTGGGTTGTCCTCTCCGACGGCAGCTCACGGTTGCGTTTTCTTCAGTGACTAGCGCATGACGGTTGCGGAGGCGGGTCCGGGGGGTTGTGGTGTTGGGGAACGTAATGTGGAGGCTGGTTGTGGTGTTGGTGGTTATGGGATAGAAATGGGTGTTCTAGCCGGAGTGGAGGTGTGGTGACGGTGGTGGATGCCTGGGGACAGTTGGAGTTCCGGGTTGGGTTCCAGAGGGGTCAGTGTAACATTTGGGCCCGGTTATCCATTTGTATTTAATAAACCATGTATTATTTGTGATTTTGTGCTTAATGGTTTATTAATGGATAACCTGTTGTTTCTTGGTTGTGTGTGGTTGTGGGTGGTTTTCTGTGCATCTG
>JAMKQA010250225.1:0-30582 GCA_024699735.1 Posidonia australis | reverse complement strand
AGGGAATCAGCAATACAAGTGTACAAACAAGGTAATCTTTGTAACTTGTATGATTCAAGGTTATTGAATATAAGGGTAAAATCTCAAGTGGGGAACTTAAGGAGTGGACTAAGCCGGGGTTGGCTGAACCACTATAATTCTTGGTGTCTTTGTGATTGAATGTTTGTATGCTAAATCTTAAGTACTTTCAGATTGCATAATAAATTACAAAGAGTTAATTAAAACCGGAAAATCTCTATTCACCCCCCCTCTAGAGAAGCTTTAGTATCCAACAGATAGCAGGCATGGGAGATTGTTCAAAAGCATCCATGCAAAAACCAAACTAGCGCGGGACACGGGCAGCGTGATACTCCACTCCTCCAGTCAGTCTGGGGAGAACGACCACTCTCATGTCGGTGTCATTAAAGAACGCAATGAACGGCTCCGCAGTTGATGGGACGATCCGCCAGGTGATCAAACTCCCGGACAGCCCCTCTAGCTTTTCATAAAGCTCCCGTACTCTAGTGATGGTCCAAGAATGTCCACTCAGGATATAAGCCTCGAATGTTGATCTTTGGGGGCACAGCACCTCAACCCCCATGTGAGCTGCCAGCCACACTTGTCCACGCACTAAGTCAGTATGCGGACGTGCCAACAACAGTAAAATTTAAGGTTACCTGCACTAATTCTCCACAGCCGTAGAAGTGGCGACATCGGTGGAGAGCACGATCCAGGCCTCGGTAGGTCTCAGCTAGGATCACGAGAGCCAGATCTATTTGTTTGCTCACCACTGCCAAGGCGGTCTCAGCCACCTCGATCACCACAGTCATCCGACCATGACAAAATATAAGCTCCCCAAGAAAGCAGAGGATGAAGCCATTCAGCCAGAGGTCGTCACCTAGCACAGAGTGCCTCATGACCACTTCACCAAGGAAGTCCAAACGCAGCATGGGTTCAGAGCCATCTGTACAGTTAGGCACCTCCCGCATTCTACAGTGTTCAAGCCAGTTAGCTGAGAAAGGACAGATGCATACCCGTCCCGACGCATGAAGACCGGGGGCCCTAGCAATCATGACAAGCCACAGATTTGCCTGGTTTCTTCCAATGTGATAGTCAGCTCCTCACGACCAAATCGGAATGCGTGGTGGGCCGGATTCCAGAATCGAGACATGGCACTTAGGAGATATCGACTCACCTCGATATCCCTAACCTATAGGAGACGCTTGGAGATTCCCCAACACCACAGTCTCTCCCGGTCACTGTCGGAAAGCATGCCAATCCAGCTCCTCAGCACATTCGAGCAGTGGGAAGGAGTCACCATTGTTGGGAAGCCCTGGAGAATCCATAAGAGAAGCCATCTCAAGGACCCATGTCTGGTAACCTTCTCACCTTGTCAGAGAGACCTTACCATGTCACCCAAGAGCAGATCACTAGTCGTTGGAGGGGAGAGGCCCAGCGAGGCAGAATCCTAGCCGCCGGCAGAAGGAGGCGTCGTCGGAGGAGGTGTCGTCAGGGAAGGAGGCATCGCCGGACGAGGTGCTGCCGGAGGAAGAGGTCACCGGTGGGAGAGGGAGCAGACCATTAAGGATCTTGGACTAAAGGGAGTGTGGGAGGCGTCCCCTCATCCAACCAGGGCCAACTTTAAAGGAGGGAGAAGAGCCTGTGAGCACCCGCAGGAAGATGACCTGTGACTGTGCCAGAGGTCACGCATGTCGCAGTGGCGCACCACACATGCGCGTGTTGATCAAGAACTGAGGCCCTGTGCCAAAGGCACTTTTTAGGCGCACGTACCACTTGCGTATGTCCGCCAGGAATTTGGTTCTTAGAGACCAAGCACTGATGAGAGGCGTGTACAACTTGCGTGTATACACCAGGGATTTATAGCTACATCAGAGCTACATTGTGAAGGTGCGCGGGCCATATGCGCTTGTTGCACAGGGCTCTTCAACTGAGCCACTGCTAATCTAAAGGCTTGCCTAACTGTGCAAGAGATTGGACCACTGTTGTTCTACATGCAAAGCACAAGGACCAAAAGCAAGCAGCTTAGAAAGCATTCATTCAGAAACAGTTACTTAGAAAAGCATACAAGTTTACAGAATCCAGGCTTACAGTCAAAGGGGTAAAAATACAAAACTCGAAGTTACAATTTAAAAAAATAATAATAAAGTCAATCCCAAGCTTCATCCTCGCTCTCATCTAGTTCCCGCCCTTGAGGAGCGCGAGTGGAGTGGCGTTTGCCTTTGCGCTGAAGCCGTCGGGAAGTCACAGCTGAGGCCGCTCGAGCACAGGAGGGTGCAGAGGTGGAGGCGCCCATCAAATTCCCTACGACAGAGGTGTTCTCCTCAAGGTCGGGGTCCGCCTTGTCGCCGCTGCTCCCAAGGATGACGTCCTCCAACCAGTATCCCTGTGATAAAAGAATCAGACATGTGTACAGAATGCAATAAACCCAAAGTAAAGAAAGTGCTCACCTTCCCATGGGCTTCTCGTCGGGCCTGTCACAGATAAAAGAGATATTGTCAGAACAATCGGATTTGAGTAGTTGAAGATTAAAGCATAAGGAAGGATTCATTACCTTGGCCCGCCGCATCCAAGCGTAGAAGTCACTCAGCCTACCCTCGAACCGCTGAAATAGAGGCAACTATGTCAGAACAGTCAGAATCACAGATCAGTTTGTTTCACAAGTAATAAATAGAGATTTACCTCGGCCCAATTCTCTGAGAACCACATATCCTGTTGTTGTTCCCGGAGGTCCTCCTCAAAGAGGTACGGCTTGCAGGCCCGCTCATACCACTCCTGATATTCATCGTAGCTGGCAGGGCAGAGGATGTACCGGCTTCGATCTACCATGATCTCTGCCGCTATGGAGCGAGCTCACACACGGGTGGTGGCCCGGGGTACCATCTCGGTAGGAGGTGAGAGCAGAATGCCAAACTCTAGAGTAAACTGATGGCGAACCTGGTCGGGCAGGTAGTATGTAGACTTTTTGAAGTAGAAAAACTTCATCTACTTCCGGTGGTAGGTCCAGCGGAGTTCAGAGGCTCCCAATTCAGCCCAACTTACCGCTCAAATGACCTCAGCTTGATCTACACAAGGCAAAACAAAACACAAATCAGTCCAGCAGAATATCAAAAAACACAGAAAGTAGTAAGCAAAGGGATTGTTTGCAAACTCACATCATGGATTGACAGGAGGTCTAGGAGGTAGTGGTATGATTCGTAGCTATATACCCCAGCTGTCGTGCGATGGTCCGGCTCGCACCACTACTGAGGGAGCGGGAGAAGTCTAGGTCAGAGGCGGAAGAAATAATATCCCCGCATGCAGTGCTCCATCCACCAATACTGCAAGCACAGAAAAACAGGTCAGGACTTAATCATACTACTGAACTGAAAGAAGACAAGACAAGAGATTACCGTCAACAGCGGATAGAGCCCTACTTGGGACCTTTGGTTGCTCTTCGCAACGTTGTCCAAGCCGCAGATCATATAGGTATAACTAGTACCTCCCCAGTCATATCGGTTTAGATGGTCTAGATCGACGAGATAGATCAGCCAGTCCGCCGAAACATAGTACCCAGAAGTGTCGCAGAACATGAGCGCCAGCAGCTCCATCAGGAAGTGGCGTAGCACGAACTCCGCCTCCCTTGACCCCGATGCTGGATCTGGCCAAAACAGATTCCACTCTCTGATCCAACAGTAACGAAGGTAGTGCGCAGACCGGGTCAGCGATGGACACTCACAGCCCAAGAGCTCAATGACCTTGGCGAATCCCAAGGTAGCCTTCCCAACTATGGGCTCCTTCCCGAAGCAGAAGCCCATCAATAGTGCCCAATGCTCCGAAAAAAATCGTCATCTCGTCGAAGGGTAGGTGCAAGGTGTGCGTCCAATGACGCCATCGCTCCGCAAGAGCCCGAAAGAAGTCGTAGTGCCCGTGAGCGACCCGGAAGTGCAAAAGACTCTCGGACGGGGTATGATGCAACAAGAACTCCTTCAGAAAGCTGGGGAGGCGCTCAAAGTGCTCCAGCATCGATGTCCAAAGGCACCGCATCACCCTTCTGGTATCGCCCGCCTGAGGAGCAAAGAAAGGCAGAGTCAAAAATCAATTAAATCATGCAAACTTGTAAAGAGCAGGGTATTGCTTACCTCAAAGCAGTCGCAATTGCTGATATGGTTCTCATCCAGCAACCGACCCCCAAAATTGTCGGATTCTTGACAAAAGAGATTTTGTTCAACACAAAGCATGCATAAAGAAAAGACTAGTGCAAGGAAAATTTTGTTCTTACATCCTTTAGAATGTTGGGCATCACTTCCTCCAATGCCCGGGAGCTTGAAGCAGTCCTGGATCCTGAACTGGACCCCCGACCTCGACCCTACGAGCCAGAAGGTGCCCCAGACCGTGAGCCAGACCCATGACCCCAGGCCTGCGAGCTAGAGGCTACGCCGCTCGCTTAAGTCACCTCAACCTCAAAATCAGAATCAGAATGCACAAAACAAAGATCAGTCTGAAGCTAGAATACCGGGACCAGTTGCATTCACAAAGTACTAAGGACATTATTTAGAAATACGAATGCACAATGGAGCCCAGTCATCATATGGTTCAAAACAAGGAGAACATAGCAGTGGCAATTCACAACCATTATGGCATTCCTCCAAACAAGCATGTATTATCCAAGCAATGTTATTCAAATAAGCATGATGGTTCTTTCTTTTTCGAGCAAAGAAGTTATCATTTTCACAATGTTGCACAAGCAAGTTTGTGGCATTATTCAAGCAACTATGGCATTTCCCACAATGTTATTGAATCTACAGTGGCCTATTTCAAACTCGAAGTTGCGACCTGTGCGAGGGGGAGGCACCGTTGGCTCGAGACGCCAGCACAACCGCCGTCGGGTGGCGCCCAACCGCTACTCAGCTGGCGAACCAACCATCCGTCACCCCTCCGACGGAGTCCCACGTGCAGTCACCGCTCCGCCACGCCCGTGCAACGTCGCTCCAGCAAGCCCCATCGTCGGCGCCCTCAAGCAACCCGTGAGCTCATCACCCACGGAAGCAAAACAAGGAAGAGATGGGGAGGAGGAGGTTACCATGATGTCGCCGCCGACCCAAGCCCCTCGCTTAGCTGATCACCCCACCAAAATCACCGCTCTTCGCACCCGCGAAGCACCGTTGGAACTCGCTGCCACTCCTCCTCGCGCTGGTAGCGTGCACGGAGTCTCACGCCCACCGTGCCCAAGCCTCACGTCGCAACGCTCAAGACTCACGAATGCCCACGCACCGTCACCACTCCGTCGCTATCAGCCCTAGCCGTTCGCGAGTGTGGAAAGAGGAAGAAAAAGATGAAGAGACGCGGGAGAGGGGTTGGCTCGTTGGGTTTCTTGGAGGGTTTTGAGTGAGAAGTTTATTTCATCTATTGTTTAAAGCTTGCATGAAAAAAAGAGAGGCATACAGGAGTTTTGTTGCATGAAGAAGAAGACCAACCGCCATGCATCCATTCACAGGAATAACTGCCAGTGGGCCCCTATAAGTTTTGAAGATTTTGTTTATGTCCCCTGCATTTTTTGTAAAACTTTGGACCAAACTGCAATTTACCTAGTGTAGACACCCCAATTTCCTAATTTTACAGGATGGAGATGTGGTGGCTGAGCTCTAACCCTAATTAAATCCATTGAGCCCACTTTAGACCACAAGGCCCACATAGGCCCATTAGGCCCATGGAGGCCCACAAGACTCACATAGGCCCATTAAACCCTGATTGAGCTCACTTGGGCCCACAAGACCTATTTAGGCCCATTTAACTCATTGTAGGCCCATTCAAATCATTTGAGCCCATTAAAGCCCACTTGGGCCCATGGAGGCCCACATAGGCCCATTAATCCCAAGTGAGTCCACTTTGGCCCCAAAGCCCATGAAGGCCCCCATAAACAATTTAACCCATTTCTTTTCCTCCAATCCATACTTTATTTCTCCCTCTCCATATTCATTATCATCTCCACCTATTAAATTTTTTTTACCCAAATAATACAAGTCTTATTTCTTTCCCTCCTCCCCCACTGAACCCACTTGATCTCCATTAGTCCCTCACGATTTAGCCTCAAGTCATCCTTCCTTACTGAGCTCAGCGTCCAGTCCATCTCACCATCGATCCAGAAAGCCACCCAAGCTACCCCAGCCATTGGATGAGTCACTGGAGGAGCTTGGATCGCCGTTCATCCCTGTCGGCGACCAAGGGAACAGCAGGGGATAGTGTTGGTTACTTTGTTAGGCTGTTACGACTTCAGTTAGGAGGTTGGATGTTTGTTAAGTGATTCTGTTAGGGCAGTGAGTGGCTGGATGTTTGGGTCGTCGGATTTCTGCTCACCTATAAAAGGAGTGGTAGAGGCATGATTTAGAAAAACTTTCTGGCGCAAGAGAGAAGAGAGCAGAGCGTGCTAGAGAATTCCAGAGAGAAAGGGAAGCTCACAGAGAGGAGAGAAGGAGATTCCAGGCGCTCCGGCGAGTTGCAGAGCTCCGTCAAGCTAGGTACGCCCCTTCTGATCCCTCCTTGTTTAATTCATAGCTTCCTGGATCCCTCCTCCTTCTTTCTGGACAATTCTGAGCCATCCAGAGCCTTCCTCTGGTCGGAATAGGTCCCCGGCGCTCACCGTCGCCGTTTCCCGGCGATGTAGGTGGGGGGGCCAATCCAAGGCACGTCCCTGGCTCCCAAGCCTCCTATCCTTCTCCTCTGGCCTCCCTAGAGCTCTCCTACTCCTTGGATTGCCGCTCCGACACCTCCAGACAACCCGCACGAGATCGCCGGAGAACACGGCCTGAAACACCATCGTTGGAGAAGACGAATCTTCCAGAGATGGACCGCGTGCCTCCCACTGCGCCGCGCACCTCCGTCAGCTCGGGAACTCTCCACAGTGTCCCGCGAGGCCTCCAAAGCTTTTAGAACCGCGTCTCGAGCTTTGGATCGTCACAGCGACGTCGCCCGCCAGAGGAGTCCACGACGGCGACAGGCGAGCCTCCTCCTTGCACGATCAGTCACCACTCCGCTCCAGAAGAGGCGAGGAAGTCCCCCGATGCTTCACGAAGCCACCGCAACCACTGGATCGCTGCTCCGATGCTCTCCAGAGGCCCCTTCTTCCCCAGCGCCGTCGCCGGAGCTCCGCAATGGCGAGGCAGGTGGGAGGCTCGCTCCCATCGTTAGATCTCTGACACACTCCGATGGATCTTCTCCCCTCTCCTTCCTCTTGCTTCCTGTGGGGTCTGATCTCAGATCAGACCACAGGAAGGCCTTGTGTGCCCCCTCCGGCGGTTGTCGGCGGTGGAGCTCCGTCGCCGGTGATCGTCGTTTCTTTTTTCATTTAAACAAAGAAATAAAAACATTTATTTTAGTAAACTTCTGAAACATTGTTTTCCTTACATTTAGGTCCTTTTCATATTACACATAGGTCCTTTATTACAAATAGGTCCTCCATTCATTTTTCATAAATCATTCGAATGAAGTTTTCACTGAAAATATTGCATTTTGCTGCCTGAACATTTAAAATAATGTTTTCCAAGCATTAAACTTTAACAAAAGCCCTCAAGTTTTCTTTTAATGCATTTTATTCAGGAATTTTGCATAAAAGACCCTAAGCTTTCTTGAAATCTTTCTGAAAGTTCATTTTTCTGGTTAATTTGCATTTAAGCCCCTGCATTCTTCTGAAATCATCTAGGATGTTGTTTTTGCTAGTTAAATTGCACTTCAGTCCCATAAGTTTTTGAAAACTTTTCTGAAGCATGTTTTCTCTGGGTAAATTGCATTCTGACCCTCCATTTCTTCTGAAATTCTTCTGGATGCTTTTTTCTGTTGGGCAATTTGCAGTTTAGCCCCTGTGCTTCACTTATTTTACTCTGAATGCCTATTTTCTGGGATATATGACTGTTTTGCCCCTAAAACTTTTTGGAACATTTCTGAATCATTTTTCTTGCATATTTTATCTTAAATTTCCACTGAATTGTTTTAAATGCATGTTTTAGTGGTAAAATTGCATTTGAACCCCTAGGAAACTTCATTTTGACTAGGATTGCACATTTTTGCACATTTAACCCCAGATTTCTTCATAATTGCATAGAATGTGTTTTCCTATGTATTTTTGATGATTTAGGCTTCAGAATATCAGTTCTAATCAGAATTTGGGTTTTTGCACAAAACCCCCTGGAATTTTCATTATTACACTCACGTATGCAGTTTGCACATTTTTTTCACATCTTTCCGCACAAGTTTTCTTGTCTTTCCTTCCATACTTTGTGCACGCTTTTCTAGCTTATTCCGAGCTTGGTTTTCTCGTCGTTTCCCGATTTTTCGCCTTTAGATTTGTTTTGATTTTCCATTGCCCGAGGGCGTACAGTAAAAGGCTTCACTAAGCCGACATTGTCCCGGAATGAGAATTATTTTCCCCTTTTTGATTTTCTCGAATTTATCCCAATTTTCGCTGTTTTGCGAGACGCTTTCCGAGAATTTCTCTATTTTCACGATTTTCCTCATCGCCCAAGGGTGTACAGTAAAGCGGCATTCTCAATGCCTACATTTGACCCTCGGATTAACTTTTCCCTTTGTTTCATTTCTTTACTTTGATTTGGCATGTTTTCAGTCATATTTAGCATGAGCATATAGAATAAGCAAGCATACATCCATAGACCATTGACAATAGGGAAACCTAGAAAGACCGAGTTTTCTCAGGCGCATTGGGGTGCCTAACTCCTTCCCCATGCGTAACCAGAATCTTTACCCTTTCTCTGGCCCGCATTCATTTGTGCATTGTCCATTAGGTATGGAGCACACACATACATTCTGCATCTTATTTGCTTCTCGATTTTCTTATGTTTTTTGGTTTTCCTCGTCTTTCCATTAAAAGACTAGGTGACGACTCCTTTCCTTATCCTTTTTATCTTCCCTTGGTGTTTCCGGGTCTAGTCTCTTTCTTTGGATTCACTATCTTCACCATGACCGTATCGGGTCTCCTCGTGTGCTTCCACGCACCCAGTAGGAGGAGAGTCGCGCAAGGGTTCCACCGACATGGTCACACCTAGTAAGGGCAGAATCGTCCCTTAGCAGTCGGATGAGCTAGAAAGGTCCGCGCAGCCTCCAGGACTCCATTCAAGGTTTATGAGACAGGAATCGTCACCTGGATCGGCCCTGGCAGTCAGTTTTGCAGATTTTTACAACAGTTTCTAGAAATTGCAAAAAGGTCCCTAGGCTTCTTTAGGTGCCAGAAAATTCCCTCTTGTCAGGGTCCACCTACCAGAATAGATACAATGAGCTCAGATCAGCATCAGACCATCCGTTACTCTAGAAAATTCTTAAATGAATCAAAACTGGAAATTTTGCGAGAAGGCCCCTATAATTTCTACTTTGACCAGGAGCTTAGCGTATGCAGTCGAAAGGGAAGAGAATGCTTCAAGTGTATAGCCAGAGCATGGGCATCACCAGGGGAATAGTAGTTTGAGTCTAGAGGATAGTCTGGGGGAAATTTGCAGAAAGACCCTTACTATTTCCAGAATTGCAAGAAGATACAATCTTACTAGAACAGATTGTCTACTTGATTTGACTTCCTTTGGGAGATCAGAAATGCCCTGTTCCACCAGGATCCAGCTTATGCTCGACATTCTCAAAACTCAATGGTTCAAGGGAAAATTACCATTTTGCCCCTATCAATGTGCAGAAGAATTTTGAGCCCGAATCACCAGCTAGAGGCTCTCGCATACCCTATGACAGATTGCAGAGGCCCCTTTGGAGCAGAGTCAGTTACATGCGGAATTCAGTGGAATCTAGCAGATTACAGATTTGCCACTAACTTGCCGAAGCTCGGAAAGCACCCAAAGTTAAGCGACGTCAGACCAGCGACTTGTTTTTCTCTCTTTCTTGGCGATTCCCAATCATTGCCTGTATCCTGGTAACGACTCGGTTCACTCTCTCTCTCTTGGCGGTTCTCAACCATTGCCTGTATCCTAGTAACGACTCGGTTCACTCTCTTTCTTAGTGATTCCCAGCCATTGCCTGTATCCTGGTAACAACTCGGTTCACTCTCTCTCTCTTGGCGGTTCCCAACCGTTGCCTGTATCTTGGTAACAATTCGGTTCACTCTCTCTCTTGGCGGTTCCCAGCAGTTGCTTGTATCCTGGTAACGACTCAGTTCACTCTCTCTTGGCGGTTCCCAGTTGTTGCTTGTATCCTGGTAACGACTTGATTCACTCTCTCTCTTGGCGGTTCCCAGCCATTGCCTCATCCTGGTAATGACTTGGTTCACTCTCTCTTGGCCATTCCCAGCCATTTCCTATATCCTGGTAACGACTCGATTCACTCTCTTTCTTGGCGGTTCCCAGTCGTTACCTGTATCCTAGTAACGACTCAATTCACTCTCTTTCTTGGCAGTTCTCAGCTGTTGCTTGTATCCTGGTAACCACTCGATTTACTCTTTCTTGGTGGTTCCCAGCCGTTGTCTGTATCCTAGTAACGACTCAGTTCACTCTTTCTTGGTGGTTCTCAGCCGTTGCCTGTATCTTGGTAACGACTCGGTTCACTCTCCTAGCCAACCTGTCTGTATGCCAACAGTGACTAGATTCTATCCTTTCTCTCTTTGTTAGCCCGGCAAATCCGATAACTTGCCAGCTCTTCCCATTCTTTCCACTCCTAGTCAACCTATCTGTACACCGACAGTGACTAGGTTCTATCCACTTTCTCTCTTTGTCGGCCCGGTAAGTCCGATAACTTGCCAGCTCTCTCCTTTCTGTCCGCTCCTAGTCGATCTGTCTGTACACCGACAACGACTAGGTTCTATCTTGTTCCTCTTTTGTCGGCCCGACGAGTCCAATATCTTGTCGCCCCCTAGGACCCCGTTCAAGTGAACAGGACCTAGGATCCCCCTTTCTATTAGGCTGGTACCCCCAAATACCCGGATGATTTCCGTCACCAGTCACCTTTTCGGTCAACAAGCCCGTTAGCCTTGCCACGCCCCTCTTCTCCTAACCGAAACTGTCTGGCGATGAGTCCGTCAACTCATCAAGCATTATAGCATTTATTCGCATATGCATATACCAACTAGCATCCATACAGCAAATGCATTGTAATCAAGCATACTCCACATCATCAACACATCACACATTTGCAATGCACACTTCATCAGTATTCACTTGCAACACACTAGCACTTCAGCATCAGCAACACGTACACGAGCATTTGTGTCACTCGAAACCATGTGCATGCCTGCCTCGCGTGATCACTTCGACATCCTAATAGGACACCACCTGCATTGGCATCTGCACCTCGACACACAAGTCGTGACCTTCAGTGCATCCACCGGATAAGCAGCTTATGGCCAATAGCAAGTTTCTTTCCTGTTTGACTAGGACGGGGTGTCTTCTCTCAACCCTGAGCAGCGTTCCTGTTTCCCTCGACCTCGCTCAGGGAGGGGCATCTGTAGACACCCCAATTTCTAGCCAATGATGGCAAACGGATCCGGTAGAAAGCGCAACTGGACGACTGACCAGGTTTTCCCCTATTTCCCCAACCAAGCCCACGAACCTAAACCAACCTAGAAAACCCCAAATTACCCTTAACCCCGCTCACCTAACTAAGCCCAAAACCTAAAACCCAAACCGTGTGCTCTGGCCCAACGACACGCGCGGCCCACATACGTGGCCCAAGCACGCGTCAGGGCCAAGGGAGCACTACGGGCGTCGCCTGACTGGTGGCTTTCACTGTACGACCTCGTACCTGGTACGAGCGACGCCATGCATGAAGTGTCGACTTGTCTCCTAACGTGCCTGACACCCCTCAGCCTTCCCACGCCTTGTCTCCACCATCAGCCCAGCGTCGCTCCCACCATCACGCAAAGCCTGCAACAGTGCTGGTGAACCACTCCCTGCAACCATGCCCTGTCACTACCATCACCATCCCGCTCCACCTACCACACCAGGAGCAACCGTCCAAAACCATGGGGATGTCCCTCAGCTAGAGTACCAAGAGGGAGATTGGCGAGAGAGACTGAGACTTTTCCCAGCCACTTGCGTAAGGAGAACCCTGAGAGAATTCGGAAGGCGCCCTGGTCGAAGAGTGGGAACCCAACACCCAACTCTGAGTCAACCTCCTCCTCCGCCTCCGGTGAGCATCCCACGCGATCCGTGAGTGACCCTGGCAGCCTTTGAAACCTCCCCAGCCATCCAGTCGTCGTGGCCATCCTTCTCACCAGAGCCCACCGTCTATCGATGTCGACGACACCCAAGGCCATCAACAGGTAACATCTTCGTTTTATCTTACTAGAGGGTAACATAGGAGTGTGAATTTGATCTTTTACATCATTTTCTCGTGGTTTTCTCTATTATTTCGTTGCATCCTGCATTCTTCCCCACCGATGGACAACCCACACAGATGTGAGGCTCTGGCCACTGAGTACTTGGCTTGACTCACCCCGAGGGCATCTCTCCTCCTCCTCTCGCTCCCCTAAGCCCCTGAGTCGCCTCCAGGCCAAATCCTCCAGCGGATGCTCGCCAGAAGGGGGTCGGCGATGACGTCAACAATGGCGGGGTGGGGAGGATAACCTCATGCACCTCACTGGACTTCTTGTATTCTTATTACATCATGAAGGTCTCCTAGAGCTCCCGGGTGGTCCTCACTGTCTGACAACGCCTCCCTACTCGAGGAGAGGGCGATGAAGGAAGAAGGTCTGAGACCCTGTTTCATGTGCACGCCTTGATAGCGCGCCCCACATGCGCGGATCAGTCAAGGCATGCACGGGGTCAGACTTGACCAAGCCCAGGGCATCATCTGCTCTAAATGTTCACTTTGCATTGTTTTTATCCTCTGGTTTATTTGAAGCACTTGTTTTCCAATGTTTTTAGTTCTCGGCACATGTTGGATTCTCGATTTTTAGGCCTACATGAACCTCCACACTTTCTATTTCGTTTGCCTCTTGTTGGCCCTCTAATGTGGTATCTTTGTGTTGTGGGCACGACCATGATGGCGAACGGACATAGGATCCTTGGGGACGTGCGTCTGGGTTGCGCAAGCGATGTGCGCTTGACACATGCACGGGTCGTCGAGGGGGTGACTTCGACCCAGCCTAGCCAATGGGTCCACCTGGTTCCGTATTGTGTTTTGCCTGCCATTTCCTAATTCGATTATGCTTTTTAGTTTGGTTTATTACTCTTGCATCATCCGTATACCCCATTAACCGGCATCAAGTGCCTACATTCCCATGCACGCGAGCGAGATACCGAGAAAGACCGACTCATCGGGCGTACGAGGGTGCCTAACACCTTCCCCGCACATAATAGGAGTCCTTACCCTTTCTTCGGTTCGCAATGATCCGTGTGTTGAATCCATTTGGCATGAGCCTTCCTATTTTGCATTCGATTTCATTTCTTGATCTTTTGATACAGTTTTTCTCATCTTTCCGTTTTGAATAGACTAGGTAGCGACTCCATGTTTTCGCACGTACATGGTGTTCTACCCTTTGTATCACAAGTTGCATCAGTTGAAATACGCTTCTGAATTTTGACTTGTGAGCATATAGTTGATCTTATTAGGGTCATTATCCCAAAAATGTCTACTTAATAGTAGAATAGTTGTTGCATTAATGTATGGAGCCCATTTTCTTAGGACCTACTTGATGAACTTCCGAGGGCATCATTTCATCGTAGGGATAAACTTTCCATTTCCAAATGTATCTAGAGGCCTAGGTGGATGAGGTAACAGCTTTTCGATGCAAGAAAGTGCAGCAAGCTCATTTTTTACCCCTAGCTTATCTTTTTATCATTAGGCTCTTGGACAACAACGTCTAGGTTGAATGACGTTGGAGTTATTGGCGCTCACATTGATAGCGGTATTGACATTAGCTCTCGCACTAGCTCAGGTACTAACTCTAGCATGGGCACGAGCTCTAGCATGGGCTTTGGTGTCGGTTCTTGCACTAGCTTGGGTGTTAGTTCTAGCATTGGTGTAGGCTCTAGCATGGTACAGGTTCTGACGTTGACTCTTACATTTGTTCAGTGTAGATATTTCATTTTCGCATTTTCCAGAGTTCATCTAGAAAAACAACCATTGAGGTGTCCTAGACCACATGGCTAGGGATCTATAACATATTTTCCAGGTTTTTCATGATTTCTTTAAAAATATTCGTGATTTTACTTATTTCAAGGTTGTTAGCTGTGATAAAGCTAACACACTCAAACTAGTAGCAGGTTCGAGCCCCTTGAACATTTTTTGTTTGAGCCATCAACTATGGTAGAGTTAACACTCTGCTTTACTCAAATGGGTGGCAGATTTGAGATTTTTATGATAAGTTATCACATTTTAATGTTATAACTATATTTAATTCAAGATAATATCTAAAAATAAAGATAAATTCAAAATATCTATATGATTGTCAATCTATTTGAAATCTAATATATCCATGATTTTAACAGATATTTTCGTAATTATTGGAGATTTGAATTTTCAAATTTGATTTACTTAACATTATAAGTTTAAATTGAATTTGGAATTTATTTAAAATCTTTCTATTATGAAGAGGATTTTTAATCATTGATTTGGTATTTATTTGCTAATAGATTCATAAGAAGATATTTTAGGATCTTAATTTTTGAATTTTTTCATTTTAGTTGCTTGATGCTAGTAGTAGTAGCGACTAAATGATGTGGTAGATTTCATTTCCATTTGGGCGTTAATTCACCTTGTGCGGCAAATCCGGGATTTATAACGTCATTGCTTGTACTAGTGGTGATGCAATGGTCCTGTCGCCTGCCTTATTGGCAACGACAACTAAATTTCATTTTTTTACGAGTTTGATCCAGGCCCTTGATCTCCCACTCATCTTTGACGAGATCTGGTACCCTCAAACTCTATAAATAGATCTCCAAGGTTAAGAGTTTGAAAGGAGGTCCATTGGAAACCCTAAGGAGCTAGTAAAAACTCTAGAAAGAAGAAAGAGAGATCCTGTGAGGGAGAAAGAGAGAGAGCATTTAGCCCCTCCTCCATGTCCATCTCCTACTAGAAGTTTAGATCCACTAGGAATCATCCTGTTCAAGCCATAGTGTACCTCCGAAGCTCTGTCAGGTCTTCACTTCCTCCACCCACTCCAAAGCGCATGAGGGTGAAGGGAGTATCTTTTTAATTATTCATTTTTTTTCTTGCATAATATTGCATTCATAAACTAACCCATAACATATGCATGCTGGGACAACCCTCGATCAGTATTTTATTTCATTTATTCATGTTATTTGCTGTTCATTTCTATATTATTTACTACACCTAGGCTAATCTAGATTTTCTTGTTGTTTCTTTTGTTTTGAAGGAAAAGAAAAATACAAAGTACGAGGATGTTGCTAGACGACATCCTACCGTCGATCTAGTGAACCGAGAATCCACATCACAACCACAACCATACTCCCACAAGGCGTTTTGCCAACCAGCACAAGCAAAGGACAAGTGGCGATTACAAAAGGTATCAACGTGAGTGGACATGCCAACATCTCCATCAACCCCCAAAAATAACATTCACACTCAAGTGTTGAGTCTAACATGAGCACTAGCTCTAGCATAGGCTTTAGCGTTTATTATCACACTAGCTTGAGTGGTGGCTCTAGCCTTGATGTAGGCTCTAGCATGAACTCTTACATTAGCTCTAGCTTTAGTGTTGGCTTGTCTTTCTTGAAAATATTCCACATATTTCAATCACATTGCAAAGTGGTATCTTAGCCTCTTTCATATATTTTATTACCTTGCTTGAATGTGTTAGAAGTTGCTGCCTTAGCATTGGTTGAGCTTACTGTATTCTTAGCACTTGCACAGTTATTGGTTCTCGGATGTTGTATTGACTGGACTAAAGCTTGCAACTGGTCGTATGTGGTCTCTAACCACTAACATTGGATAGGTTGTGGTTACCTCCTATGTTGGCTTTTATTGTCATGATTGTTGCCTTTTCTTCTTTGAATTCAATTAAAAGTGATTTGATCGATGTCATTAGTGCCATCTTCAAGTAGTAGTGATTCTTCCATCCTGAATTCATGAATATTTCTTTTTACTGATGTTGTTAGCTCATATGATACCGAAATGGATGGACAATAAGCACTAACAAGTCCTTTTTTTGTTGGTCCTATGATGTTTATTATTAAGGTTTGAACCATCTGTCTTTCTAGGATCATTAAGCCAAGCCTGAAGGCTACGTCTCTCTACTGATTTGCATAAGTGAATCAACATTCATTGTGGTTCATCATTTCCAAAGCCAAATCATGAAAAATCGACTTTGGATCTATCTTATGTTGGCATTTGAACAGAAAGCTCTCTCAAATTCAATCAAAGTTGCTTAATTCTTCCTTATTCAGTGACATAAACTACTCCATGGGCCGAATAGTAGTAAAAATTTTCATTATCCATTATTAATTCTTGAATTAGATACATAACTTAATCTATATATAAACACTTAACATCATGATCAAGTGATCTCTAAGTTACCTCCATCCTAAATTTGTATAAATAAATAATATTATAACAGCAATATTCCTCCTCTCTCCTTTTACCGTCTAAAATACATCATCGCATAATATAATAATAAAATACATGGAATGTGGAGTTCTTTGTAATTATCAACTTTTGTTGTTCATAAGAAGTTAAACATATCAGTATGTATAAATGTTAGTACAATGCCTGTAAACATAAATGCATCAATATGTATAAATGTCAGTTCGCATGGAATTTGACCATTTTCATTGGATAATGGTGGTGAACTCTTTCCTTCTATTCTTTGAATTTGATGAAAACATATATAAGAATACAGAAGATGCTTGATGAAATGTTTGCATTCTTATTTATAGAAGAATTCATTTTTTTTATAAAATTAAGAATAAATTACTTGATGGCATCTTTTATCTTTCATGAATTTCCACTTCTACAACATCAAATATACTTCAGTTTCCTGAAGTTAATATTGGTTCCACTGTCAACCAGTTGTCCAACGTCATTTTTGTAAAACCCATGTAGAGGTTGTTTACTTGTTCTCTATTTTTCGAAACATTGATGAATAACGAAAATGTAAAACCTCGACTTGTTTTTGACAACTGAAACTTTTACTCGTTGGAAAAACCTTGATGCTTACCAGGTTAGCAGCAGTAGCATAACAAATGGCCTATGTCCAATTTTTCCACATTATATCCTCTTTTTCTTTTTGCAGAAGTATATTTATGTGAACATGACTCGAATTTGTTGGCCATTATCGGTCACTGTTTCTGAGTTTTGACTTCCCATAACAGATGCTTGTCTACTGATTTTATACTTCTCCAGTTTTTTTTTTCTGTTTTTTTAACTACAGAGCCATTCCCTTGTGATCCTGCAAGTTTGCCAGAGTATCCTCCTGGCAAAGTGATTGATGCAAAGACCCGAGGAGGAAGTCGGAATGTAAATGTTGTATGCCATTTATTCTTTCCTTCGGGAATGACCTGCCAATATGCTTGTTGATTGCATTTTGAATGCAGGTTCTATGCTATCATGTGAAAAAGATTAAAAGATCCTTGCATTCCAGTAACTAGTCAGGTAATTGTAAAACGAATTAGAACCCCGTCGCTTGCTCCGTTCTTGACTTCTTTCTATGATTTTGAGATTGTGCAGATTTTAAACAATGCCTCATTGTTACAGTAACTGAGAGATGGTAAAAACTTGTCACATTCTCTAGATTCGAATCTAGAGGTATTCAAAATTTAAACCGATAACAAAAAAAGAAAAAAAAAAAAGATTGTGCAGATTTTTAGTAGTGTATTTAGCAATATGTTTGCGTACCAACCAACTCTTATGTAGTGAATTGATTTGGTCACATATTTGGCCTATAATCTTCATAATTTTGCAGCTTTTGCCTTATCAAAGTGTGTCGGAATAAACTTTGCAGACAGAAATTATTTATGGCCTGACTGCCCAGGATGTTGTCTGAGGCCGACCCCTTACAGAGGTCCAGTGGACCTTACATCCTGAATATTGAGGTGCATTGAGAATATCGTAAGATCCAAAACACAAATAAAGCTATGAATAAATACTAAATTTTACTTAAGACCTATAGTATGCAACTACGTGATTCCTTCAATATGTATTAGTATAGGCTGTCATGTCATAATATGTACTTGCAAAAAAATATTAAAAACACATATGAATGATATCTGATAATTACTCAACACACCCTATAATGAAATAAAACTACAAATCAAGAGAACTGGAGTTAATTGAATATTAAGTTCCTAAACTTACTGTGCGCGGGCCGGCGTGGGCCAGCCCGGACCGACCAGCGGGCCAAACTAGGCCTAGTCCGCGGGCTGGGGCGGGCCTGCCCGTTTGGCCCAGCCCGGCCCACGGCCAGCGACGAGCCTGGCCTGGCCCGGCCCGCGAGTGAATTTTCCGGACCCAGGCTGGGCCGAGCGGGCCTAGGCCGGCCCGACCTGTTTTCCATGTCTACCCATGCGGTCACCCTACCTAGTGGCGTTAGAATAGTAATCCTGTAGAAAATCAAAAATTCTATCCTACATAAAACCACAGTATTACAAGTATGCAATTCACTGTTATCAAGCAAGTAAAAAATCTTTTAAATACGCATTTTTACAAATAATTTATATTTTTTATTTATCAAACCAAAACCACATATACATTTAAAATCTCTTTAAAACATACATACTTGAAATGACTATTTTACGTCAAATCAAGTCTACTACATCATTAAAACCACACAAACCACAAGACACAGTCCAAACCTATCATATTGTCAATACTGAACAATCGACACTAGCCACAAGTAGTCGTCAAAACGTACTGTATTGTCACAATCAAGCTATCCTATGCAAGAACTCCTTAGTCTAGGCTTCGTACTCAAAGAACCCTCATTCATCTATAAAGAACAACACACACAAGGTCTGTCCTCTTAGCATCCTTGAGATTATTACATTTGATCATCGAAAAGACTTTTCCCACCTCTTGGTTCCACTAGTACAACTCCTTAGACCTCAGTCTAATCTTCACACTCTGAACTATCCAGAGGTTTCAATTATTCCTAATTCGTTAGCGTAATCCTTTGACCTATTGGTCCCAAATCTCATATTTGTCTCTTAGTCACACAGACCTCAACACCTCAAGCTCTTGGTCTCCTATAAATCAGGAAAATCCTCTTTCAAAACTCAAACATTTCATTCCAAAATCCTTTATAGAAGATCATTTGAAAACCTTTTTCAAAATTAACTCATAACACCACAAAATATCGGCCACAGCACATTGCTATTCTAGCCACTACAAAATCATGCCCCCAACTTGTGTTGGGGACCTACGTGCATGGCTAGGACACACCACACAAAGCAACACCTCTGCTTAGAAAGCCTAAGGTGCAATTCGTCCAAAACCCAACACATGCAAATTCCCCAGTAAATCTCATGCATCATAATAGGAACTAAAAATCTAAGGAAATTCAGAATAAAATAATCGAAACAACCTTAAATCATGCATCAAACTTCTCTACAAACCAAAATCATCAAATCCACCGAATTGGGTTCTCGCACAGAGAACCCAACTTGCAGTAGCTTCGGCTACAACAACCAGATTCCTCATTTGAAATCCCAAAGCAAATCAACATAATTCATACAATCCTATAAACAAGGGAGATTCTAAGGTAGGCCATGTACCTTTGCATTTCAAAAAAGAATCCAACGAGTACCAATGACCTCCTCCTCACTGAAGCCTTACCCTCATAAGCCCAAACAACGACAGCGACATGACAACAACAACAATAGCAATGATAGCACACGACAACCACCCACTTTCGGATCACGCCTCACCACCCACTTTCTTTGATCAATCTCTCATGAGTTCTCTCCCTCACAAGATCTCTCCCTCTTACTTGGTCCCAGTGCCCCAAAATGCCTCCCCTATGCCTTTATTTAAAGGCATCACAAGTCTACTCAAAAATAGTGTCGTCACAGGGTGATATTGTGAATTAGCAGCTTTTGATCGCCTCAAGCTTCAAGTGGTAGTCGAAACACACTATCACACAAATGAAAAAAAATCACACTTTGATTATCCAATAATACTACATCAATGGTAGTCGAAACACCATATCACACAACCTATCATATTCTGGAAAAGCCCAACAATGTGGCTGACTCACACTGCCAATCCACACAACTAACCCACATGGCTCATGGCTCCACCAGAAACCTCAGATGTTACAACTCTCGATTCTCAAGGCTCAAGCACTTAAATCTGTCTCCACTTGACTTTGCCTCCACCTCCACTCTAGCCTCCGATCAACTCCACCTCCACTCCAACCTTTTCTCAACTCTACCTCTACAACTCTACTCAACTCCATCTCCATTCCGTCATCGTCATCTTGAATTTCTCTATTTCAAATTCATTTAATCTCTCTACTTCATACCATTACTTTTTTTAATTTATTATTTTATTTTCTTGATTATTTTAATTAGTTACAATGGTCGATTCATCAAACCTAGAATATATCCCATGCCAAGAGTCAATTGATGCTTTAGATTCACCCACCCAATCCACAACTAGTAATAATACTAGGAAAAGAACAACTGATACAGTATCAACAAATTACAAGATATATCTAGTGGTCATCTAAATAGCCATGTTAATAAATGTTTAAAGGAAAATAAAATACAGTATCAACAAATTTAAAATAATCTCAATTTCAAGTAATATCTAGTGGTATAACTAATTAGAGATATTCTCTACAAGAAACTAAAATTGAATTGACAAAATATATAATTCAATATGAACAATCTTTTATACTTTTTGAAAATAAAAATTTAAAACTTGAATGTAAACATATTTAAATTTGAAATTTTAAGGTCATTCTAAAAATACAACTAAAAATATAATACATAAACAATTCATTAAAGATAAGGATATTTTAATACAAATGTTTTTTAGTTTTTTATCTAAAATATCATTAACTTCTTATACTTGGATTGATCCAAATAATTTTCTTTACTTCTGTTTAACTATCCATTGGATATATATAAATTAGAGTTACAAAAAAGAATAATTACTTTTATAATATTTAATCATCCACATAGTGGTAAAGTTATTGCAAATATTATAGAAAATATTTCTAAAGAATCTAAAATAAATCACAAAAGTAATTTTATTTCTTTTGATAATGCTAGTAATAATAATATTGTAATAGACATATTAAGAAGAAATTTGAAACCTATATTAAATGGTAATTTATTTCATTGTAGATGTAGTTGTTATATTCTTAATTTATTTGTATAACAATGTATAAGATTTATTAAATCATATGTAGAAAATATTAGATTAGCAATTTTATATATTCAAATATTACCTAAAAGATTTCAAGAATTCAAACAATTATGTACAGATAATAGTATTAAACTTAGAAATTTTAAAATAAATGTTCAACGTAGATGAGATTTGACATATAATATGTTAAGTTATTGTTTACCATATAATAACTTACTTACAACTTCTTATAATAGAAGATCAACTGACTTTTTAAGTGATGATATTGAAGTAATTATACTATAGCTCATAAATTTTTAAAACATTTTTATGATGCTATTAGAGTTTTGTCTAAACAATATTATCCTATTAGTTCTCTTCTTTTACCTAATCGTTTTGAAATTTATAATGTTTTTTCATCATAATGATCTTTTACATGTTTTAAAAATATTACTACACTAATGAAGAGTACATATAGACATCATTAGGATGATCCTCCAA
The DNA here is from genome assembly GCA_024699735.1 of Posidonia australis. Classification (NCBI taxonomy): domain Eukaryota; kingdom Viridiplantae; phylum Streptophyta; class Magnoliopsida; order Alismatales; family Posidoniaceae; genus Posidonia; species Posidonia australis. The sequence continues at coordinate 8,859 of JAMKQA010250225.1, read as the reverse complement.
CGTGGTGTTGTTTAGCATTAAAAATGGATCTTAGATATAAATTAGTTAATTGCATGGTAATCTTAGATGAAATTTATATTAATTTGAATAAACTTGAAATATTAGAAGAATTTGTTAATTTGTTTGTAGAATATGTTAGTAAATTTGGTAATACTAATTCTAATGTTACTACCTTTACTTCTGCAATAAGAAAAAATGATAAAGATTCTGCAATGTAGAATAGAATAAATAAGAAAAAAGAAAAATATGTATGAGTAACAAAAAATAATGAATTAGAAATTTATTTAAATTGTAATTTTGATTTTACCAAAAAGATAAAATTAATTTAGATTTATTAAATTGATGGTCCATTAGATATCCTATAATCTCACATATAGCAAATGATTTACCAACAATTCTAATGTACACTATGACATTGGAGTTTACTTTTTTTATAAGTAAAAGAGTCTTAAACAATAGGAAATACAAATCATCGGAGAAATTAGTAGATGCCTCAGTTTGTCTCCAAAATTAGTTGGAAACAGAACAAGGAATATAAAATATGAAATTGGATAATGAGTTGAGGGAAGATGATACATCAACATATACAATCGAAATAGAAGGCTCAAATGAATGATTTTCTATTTATTTTGTAATTTTATATATTTGTTTGTAAAATTTTGTTTTTTTCATAACTTTGTGTACCTTGTTTACTCATTTGTGTAATTTAAATGATAAATTATTTAATAAAATTATTTTTTATTTAAAAAATATTTTTTAATTATGTATTGAAAAAGACTAGGCCTTAGCCTGACTTGACTAGCTCAACCTATTCAACCAAAGACTAGGGGCGAGGTTGGGACCTTGATCCTGGTCCAAGGTTGAATCAACCTAGGGTCCAAGTGTGCTCTTCATCTCACGGGCCAACCCAACCCAGTTTGAATTACACCTCACATACTCAAATAGTTATTGAAAAAAATAAAAAAATTCCATTGTATTCAACATGTACATCTTCAAAGGCCCAAGTAAAAGAAATTTTTAATTAAAACAATTGTGAGCATAAGGCATACTACTAGATCTTAATCAAACACATTTTTGTACTTGTTTGACAACACTAATGTATTGCCTACATCGACTGAGAAGAATTTCACCACCATATTGAACGAAGATCATAAGCCATTTCTAAACTACTTGATGTCATTTTTTTGTTCCTTGCATCACTAGTTTTTTTATTTCATTCACAAAAGAATAATGTTTTTCTAACTATTCTTTTATTTTCAAAAAATGTTCTAGTTTTTCTTTTATTTTTTTTAAAAAAAGAACAAAAGAATAATGTTTTTTGTAGATTATCTTATAATTTTTCTAATTATAATTAACAACTCTCTCTCTCTAGGAACAATCCCATCCCAAAATAATATCCTATGATAAACCAATAGAATATCTCAAATTTGGATTTAAAATCAAGTGTTAAAAAAATGAGTTCCCAAATTTTCAAGCATATTTATCAATTGATGATTTCTCCACTTAAAACAAAACTAATATATATATATATATATATTAAGGGCATGGCACTCATCTCTTGTATAACAATGTTTATGTTGTAAAAAAAATAATTTTGTTTTTGGCAAAAGAGAATTTTATTTATTACTGGAAAGGTACATAAGGTAATGATACACCTCAAAACGAGAACAATGACTCATTAATCACCAGTCCTACTATTAGTCTAAAACCTTTGTCCTAAGGAAAAAAAAGAGAAAAAGACAAATAAGTATCTTTTCTAGTTCTAACACTAGGAACACCCTTGCCTATCTAAATTACAAATTTCCTAGAACTCTTTAGGTAACTCTGCAAAATCATGATAAATCTCACTTTGATGCATACATCGATCTTGTTTAACCAAAAGTTTGCTGCACCATTAGCCTCTCGGAAACAATGATGAATAAATAACTAGTACTTCTTCGAAGTAGGCCTCTGCCACTACTGGACACACCTTCAATTAATCTGTGTCTTCTGTTGCAACATATTCTCCATCAAACTAGAGTCAGATTCAACCTCGTGAACCATCAAACCGTGTTGTTCACAAATCTACAAAAGATCCCAAATAACCCTCGTCTCAGCTTCATTATTTGAGATGCAACCATAATAAGAAGAGAAAGTCAAGATAACACATTCAAACTGATGATCTCTAGCGATATGCTATCCACCCAAAGATGAAGTTGTTGTTGAGCCATCTACATTTACTTTAAGACTAAAGAACGACAAAATCCATTTAACAATCAGATAGAGTTTCTCAGGCATTCTAGGAATACTGAAACCAACTTGATGAACAGTGGATCCATCACTTTCAACAAAGTGAAAAGTACAAGTGGAGAGCATATGATTACACTATGAATAAACCAAGAGAATATCTCAAATTTGGATTTTAAATCAAGTGTAAAAAGATGTGTTCCCAAATTTTCGAGCATATTGATCAATCGATGACTTCTCAACTTAAAACAAAACTAATATATATATATATAAATCAAGGGCATGGTGCTCATCTCTTGTTTAACAATGTTTATGCTAAAAATAATGATAATGACAAAAAGGATAGAAAATATGCAAATGCCTGAACTTGAAACGGAGTTATAATAGGTTGTTTTATGATATCGTAGAACTTTGGAAATAGCAATACAAGAAAAGAGAAAAGGCTTTGGACAATATAATCTGACTATGGTCGTGTTTGAAACTATGGTCGTGTTTGAAACTACAGCTTTTGCTAAAAAGTATTTTTTTCTTAAACTAAAAACTAATTTTCTAAAAAAAGGTAGTTTCAAATAGGTTTTTTATCTAGAGTTTTTTTCAAAAGCAGTTATCAATTTTGTGTGATTTGAATTAAAAAAGCCATTGATAAAAATCTGTAATATATAGCTTTTGGTAAAAAAAATACTTATTTTTAATTAAAAATTGTAGTTTCAAAAGTAATTTCAAACAATGCTTAAGGTTAGGTTTGACTGCACTTCTACCAGAAACTTGCTTTTGAATATATTCATGTTGACTTCTACTGTAATGTTGAGAATCTTATTTGGCACAAATAGGAACATGTGGATTATGAACTTTAATATTCATGTCTTGATCCATTAGATACTCGTAGTCGATGATAACATTATTAATGTTCCCATTCCTATTACAGAATTGTAGGTGAGACCTCACCTTCATACTGCTCCTATGTGGCCATAAATAAATGAAAGGACAAGTTTGATAGTAATATTAATTCAATATTGTCTATTGGTATTGCTTGTTTTTCTTTTGGAAACGATTTTTAATATATATTACAATCATATCAAACACTTGACTATGAGATCACCACCAAGTAAAACGGATTCCTATATTTTTTCTCACATCGTTCATAAGATACGAACTCAGGAAGAAAATAATACAATAATATGATCATAATATATATGATGTCTGTGGAAGTCGAACTACAACCACAAAGAGACATCACCACTACACTAAGTAATTGCAGACTATTGGTATTGCTTGTTGACACAGAAAAGAATTGACATCTTACATCAAAACACCATGTAAAGATGATATAAACTTCGAACAACCAGAGCCTATTACTCACTACATCAAACAATTTCCACTAACGAGACATGTAAATCCATTGAAAAATAAGACATGCACATGCATGTCCAAATAAAATGATTGTAGCTATCTACTCCAATAATGAATCATTGGTTTAACTGAATCCTTGAGGGCTCTAGTGACCCAAAATCTTGATGACTCTAGCAGCGTTTCTATAAATTATAATGGTAATATCATGTAAATACATGAATCTTACAAGGATATTTCGAAAGAACAAAACAAAACCCAAAGCTTATGGTAGAAATAGTTCAATACCAACTTGTACAAAATCTACATTTATGCGGTAGAAGGTAGAGTTTCCTGCTTTTGCAGACGGGAAAAGGTAGAATTTCTCTCAAAAATTATGTTTTATTTCCCAATTTAGAATAGCTTCTAGTTATTTCAAGGCTCTACACAATCTATACCTCTGGAACCTAAACTAAACATACCTTATTAAATCGATTCTTCTTGATCCTTCAAGGGCCCCCATTCAAACGCCCCACTCGAGCTAAACCAACACGACCTAAAAAAAATCTGAACGGTGCAACCAATTGTGTTTTCCTACTTAAAAACAAAAAAAGGTAGGGAAACAAGTTGTGTCTTTCTGTTTCCTAAACGCATGGCAAGTACAACCATGAAGGGGAATAAATTAAAGAAATGCCAGTCTCCCCCCATCTGAGATCCACCCCATTAGAAAAGGGAAAAGAAATCCAGGAGTGTGAGAGACAGGAGTCTTGGCTGGAGTGGAGACAGCCCTGTTAAAATAAAACTGTGCATGACGCACGTGCCACTTCAGAATAATGTCTTCGCTGAAGTGTCAGGAACACCTCATGTTGACAGACAACCATGTTATTATTTTTTCCTTATTTTAGCATGTTATCATGCTTTCCTTATTTTAGTTGTCAATCATGTTTACTCCTTCTTCTTTTTCCTTCTATAATTACGACGACCATTTCTGTTCTAGTTTTAGGAGTTCTAAGAAACTTCAACCAGTTAAATGCCGTCGTCATGACAATGCTTATTGTCATAGTAGTTGGGAGAACTTTAAACTCGTCACAGATTTCGGATTCAAATCCTAAGACATGTATAAAAATTCACCTAAACCGATAACAAAAGAAAAAAAATGTCGTCGTCATGCTTGTCCGTACAGAAGACTTATGTTTCATCATGGGTAGAAAAAGATATGCCTACTTAATAAATTCTATGTTATTAAAAAATAAATCCCGTTATCTTATGGAACACAAATTGATACTATAAACAATCAGATGACAACAAATATTTTCCGTTTATGGTCTATTTTGTTAAGAAGATGATTAAGAATTCTATGGAGATTTAGAGAGAAAATCAAGAAATTCTTTCGTTTGTTTGGAAGGTGAGTGAGATGTTGGGAAAAAATTCGAGAGAATGAAGCTAAAAGCTTTCTCTACTCAAATGGAAAGAATTGTAGAGGAAGTTATGATTCCAAAACAAGAATATAATAAAAGTATTGCATCTTGTCAAGGGTATAATGGTAATATAATTTTGATCACTTTCTTTTTTCTCCTTGATTTCAATAAATTTTATGATATCAAAAAATAAATTCCACTATCTTATGGAACACAAATTAATACCATAAACAATAGGAAAACAATAAATATTTTCATTTATGGTCTATTTTGTTTAGAGGACGATTCAGAAAATTTTAAAGAGAAAAATCAAGAAATTCTCACATTTGTTTAGAAGGTGAATAAGATTCCAGAAGAAAATTCTAGAGAACTAGAACTAAAAGCTTCCTCTCATCAAATAGAGAGAATCATCGAGGAAATTATAATTCCAAAACAAGAAAAATATAATAAAAAAGATTTGTATCTTATAAAGGATATAATAGTAATATAATTTTGATCACTTTCTCTTTTCTCCCGGATCTTAATAAATTTTGTGCCTACACAACAAATTCTATGTCATTAAAAAATAAATCTATCTATCTTATGGAAACACAAATTAATACCATAAACAATCAAAAGATAATAAATATTTATGGCTTGTTTTATTTAAAGGATGATTCAAAATTCTCTGAAGATTTAAAGAGAAAGTCAAGTAATTCTCTCATTTGTTTAAAAGGTAAATGATATTCTGCAAGAAAATTCAAAAGAACGAGAGCTAAAATCTTTCTCTCCTCAAATGGAGAGAATCATAGAGGAAATTACAATTCGAAAACAAAAACATAATAAAAAAAATTGATATCTTATAAAGGGCATCATGGTAATATAATCCCAGATCTCAATAAATTCTATGCCACTCAATCAATTCTATGTCATTAAAAAATAAATCTCATTGTCTTATGAAACACAAATTAATACCATAAACAATCAAAAGACAATAAATATTTATGGCATGTTTTGTTTAGAGCATGATTAAGAATTCTTTGGAGATTTAAGGAGAAAGTCAAAAAATTCTCTCATTTGTTTAGAAGATTAATGAGACTCTGGGAGAAAATTCAAGAGAATTGGAGCTAAAAGTTTTCTCTTCGTATTTGGAGCGAATCATAAAGGAAGTTATAATTCCAAAACAAGAACATAATAAAAAGATTGGTATCTTATAAAGGATATGATGATAATATAATTTTAATCACTTTCTTTTCTCTCCTAGATCTCAATAAATTCTATGTACACTTGTGGTTGGGTGGATTGTAGTATGTATCATGGACATTTTCTTTGTATTTTATGACAAGAAGAATTCTTAGTACAAGGGAGAATCAATTTCCAAGATTATTACATTGAAACATACTCAAGATTTTCAACATAACGAATGGTCTTCTATATACCGAAATTAGGGTTTGATGGGTTCTCAACTAAAAGCCATTTTGACATACTGAATTGTTTTCGGTATAGCGAAATCTAGGCTCAAGAAACTCTAATCGAAACCCATTCGGCATACCAAAATAATTTTGGTATATCGAATTGGCTGTTTGCAATGAGTTGAGATGGATCCCAAATGTTATTTAACCGTATTTGATACACAATGTGGGATCTGGTGCCCCTCTTAACCTTCATGTGAGCTTGTGGAAGAAACTAGAGAAGAAAGAAAGGAAAAACGAAGGAGGAGGAGAAGCCAACGCCTAAGACCCTCATCGTCCCGTGATCCTCACTCGTAAGTTGTGGCCGTGAATTTCCTTAGCCTCCACCTCATTGGCTTGTGTTGTTATTTGTGGGGTTTGCAAAGCACAAGTGCCTTTAAAAGGAAGCGAGTGGGGATGCCAAACAAAGAAGGCACGAAGACAGACTCAATGTCATACGTAGGAGAAGAGATTGTTGTTCTCCATTGCCACTCCACTAATTGTCATCGTCATTAGGCTATCGGGGAGGGAAAATGAATGCCAGTGAGGGTACGCGACCTATCCAAGAGTTTGTCCATCTTTCTATCCATTGAATGTGTGGTACATCACGTGAAGGATGTTTCAATGAGTTAAAAGCTCATCTGGTTACATCCCCTATGTTGACTTTGCCTTCGAGAAGTGAGGGCTTCACAGTGTGTAATGATGCTTGTGTGTTAGGTTGGGGTATGTTCTGATGCAGCATGGTCAAGTGGTGGCATATACATCTCGCTAATTGAAGGACCACGAAAAGAATTACCCTACACATGACTTGGAGATCGCTGTGGTAGTGTTTGCACTAAAGATTTGATGACACTACTTACATGTTGAATAGTTTGAGGTGTTTACAGATCACCAGAGTTTTAAGTATATTTTCACTCAGAAGGATCTAAACTTGAGACAATGTAGATGGGTGGAGTATCTTAAGGACTATGATTTCAATTTATCCTACTGTCTAAGAAAAGAAAATGTGGTTATAGATGCATTGAGTAGGTGTACTTGTGCTATGGTTAGTCTAATAATCAAGGATGACATATGTTGGCAAGCCTGGTCGAGAGTAGACCAAGAAAGCAGTCTTAGGGATCCACTGGTACTTAGGTGGCTAATTTTGTCGGTCTACCCTAGATTAATGGAGGTGATTGTGGGTGCTCAACGAATGGACCTGTTTGTACAGGAAACCTGAGAAAAGCTAAAGGCGGGAAAGGCACCTCACTTTTTTGTCAGCGTTGATGGTGGATTGAGATATAATCTACATTTGTATGTGCCAGAGGTGGAGGAAGTAAAGCAGAGACTATTGGATTAATCTCACTGGTCCAAGTATACTATTCATCTAGGGAACACTAAGATATATAGAGATTTGAAGAAGAACTTTTGGTACTTGGAATGAAGAGAAAGATAGCTGAGCACGTAGCCAAATGTGTAACCTACCATATGTCAGTTGGGAAGGACTCTACACCATCTTGATATTCCAGTATGGAAATGAGAGTACGTCACCATGGAATTCGTGACAGGGTTACCCAATACCAGAAGAAAGAATGATACAATGTGAGTAATTATGGATCAGTTCACAAAGCCAGCGTATTTCATAGCAATACAAGTGAATCTCCCTTTGTCGCAACTGGTAGAATTGTATGTGCTTGAAATCGTCTGTTAGTAGGAGGTTCCTATGTCGATTGTATCCGACAGAGATACTCAATTTACATTGAGATTTGAAGGACGTTGTAGGAGATATTTGGTATCGTGTTGAATTTTAGCACTGTTTTCATCCCCAAACAAATGAGACGATTAAAAGTACTATCCAAACACTAGAAGATATGTTGAGGGCCTATGCTTTGGATATAAAGGGTAGCTGGGAAGATCATTTGCCATTGATCGTGTTTGCCTATAGCAACAATTATCACTTCAGCATTGAGATGGCTCCATATGAAGCTATGTATGGGAGATAGTGTAGGTCACCCATTTGTAGGAGTGAGGTAGATGAATGCCAACTTGTGGGTCGAGAGATCTTGCAACAATATGTAGACTAAGTGAATTTGATCCGTAAGAAATTAGTAGAGACACAGAGCAAGTAAAAGAACTATATTAATAGGAGGCAGAGACGTTTAGAATTTGAAGTGGTAGATTTCGTTTTTCTAAAAGTGCCACCAACCAAAGAAATAATGAGATTTGGTAGGTGAGAAAAGTTGAGTCTTTCCTACATTGGGCCCTATAAAATCTCTAAAAGAGTTGGTGAAGTTGCTTACAAGTTAGAATCACTACAAGAAAAATTAGATTTTGCGAGGACAACTAGCGAGGACTTAGCGAGGACATGTCCTTGTAATAATATAACGAGGACATATAGCGGGGATTTTGCGAGGAAATGTCCTCGCAATACCATAGCGACTTTTTTGCGAGGATTTTTTTCTCGCAATGTCCTCGCTTGG